>JASVEL010000392.1:0-28818 GCA_032618575.1 Nicotiana noctiflora | reverse complement strand
AGGGCCTCCGGATCCGCGGACGAAGCAGATGATACCTCGAGGTCTCCGAATGCGCTGCTGAATCACCTAGTATGAGCCTGTCCTGATGTACCTGGATCTGCACAACAAAAGTGTGCAGAAGAGTAGCATGGGTACACCACGGCAGTACTCAGAAAGTGTCAAGCCTAACCTCGATGGAGTAGTGACGAGGAAGGTCGGGGCCCTACTGAGAGAACAATACCTTAATGATAATAACAATAATAAGAAGTTTAAATAATGATAAATCTGAAATAACAACAATGAAGTGATTACTGCAACCGTCTACGATTAAGCTAACAACAAGTAACCAACTCAACAAAAACTCAATCAGCAAGTCCAGGACCTGTGGGAATGAACCCACAGTCCCATTCCATAATCAACAACCAGGAGCTATGGAAATTTAACCTGCAGTCCCAATATCAGTATCTCCGGGTCTCCGGGAATCGAAACCGCAGCCCGTGTCTTAATATCTCAGGATGTGTCTCAATATCTCAGGATCTCCGGGAATCGAACCCGCAGTCCTTATTTCAATATTATATCAATAAACTCTGGGTCTCCGGGAATTGAACCTGCAGCCCTTGGATCTTCGGGAATCGAACACGCAGTCCACGAACAATACCTCTCCGGGTCTCTGGGAATCGAACCCACATCCCTGGGATCTCCGGGAATCGAACCCGCAGTCCACCAACACAACCAATAAAAGAACGCACAGAGAAAATATAATATGCTTAACTACAACTTCACCAAAAATTAGTGCCAACAATTATCAAGAAGGTCAAATAAGGCAATTAGGCAATTAGAGAGATAAATCCTATCTAATCATGCTTTCCTAACGAATATCAGGTAAATGTCACGATTTTCTCAACTAAGAACAAAAATATCACAAATTGGACAATTCAAGTAAAGTGAGTTCTAACAACCAGCGCATGTACACGCCTGTCACCTTGCGTACAAAGCTTTCAAACTATCACATAATATCCTAGGGGTGAAGTTTCCCCCATACGAGGTTAGACAAGCCACTTACCTCGGCTCTGGTACCAAACCGCTAAGAGACAACTCTCTTGCCGCGAATGTCGGCCTCCACAGGTATAGTATCTGATAAAAATCAATAGAATCACATCAAAATAGGCCAATTGGGCATTACCCAATCGAAACAATTCAAAATACACCAAAACCCACAAGTTGCCAAAACCCGACTTTCGGTACACTTTTCGAAAAATTACAAAAGTTACATATTCGAAACCCTCGTCTCAATACGAGTCTAAGCATATAAAGTTTACTAAATTCGGACTCCATTTGCCCATTCAAATCCTTGATTTTCTAAAATTCAAGCCTAGGGTGAAAACCCCCATAAAATACCCCAAATTCCTCTATTTTCATGAGATAATTGCATAGCATTATCAACAACAATCATAATTTGAGTCCATAGTTGATTACCTGAAGAAACACCTTGAATTTCCCTTCAAAATCGCCCAAATCGCCTCTTGAGCCGAGCCCTCAATGTTTTGAAATGTTTTTGAAATTTCTAACTTCTGATATAATTAAACCCTCTGCGATTTTTGCTTCTGCGGACATTTTCCGCCTCTGCGAGACCGCTTCCGCGACCATTTGGTTGCTTCTGCGAAACCCCAGGCCTGGCTGGCCCATTCCACTTCTGCGAGCCCAGGGATGTTTCCGCTCGTCCGCTCCTGCGGAATATCCTCCGCTCCTGCGGGACTTCCCGCTTCTGCGAGTAAGAGTCCGCTTCTGCGGACTCGCTTAAGCGAATGACCCTCCGCTCCCGCAGATTCATCACTCCTCGACCCTAGGTCGATTCTGCGATGAGGCTTCCACACCCACGACTCCGCCTCAGCGGAAGTGGATCCGCCTCTACAAACCCAAGCACTCCTGCGCCCCAAATTCCACTCCTGCGGACTCGCCTCTGCGGTCCCATTTCCGCAGGGGCAAAAACAACAGAACAGAATTCCCAACCTGCAATTTTCCATGTTTTTATTCCCGTTTACCCATCCGATAACAACCCGAGGCCCCCGGGACCTCATCCAAACACACCAACACATCCTAATACCTTATTCGTACTTGTTCCAATGATAAAAACATGTCCTTAAACACAGAAAATATCGAATTATAGTGGATTCAAGCCTAAGTTTTCATCTAAACTTTCGAAATCAACATTCAATCAAAAACCCGAACAAACGACGTCCGAATGACCTGAAATTTTGCAGACATATCCAAAATCACATAACGAAGCTACAGAAATTGTCGGAATGCCATTCCGACCCCCGAATCAAAATCTCACCTATCGCTCGGATTCGCTAAAATTTCAAACTTCGGCATTTCAAGCCTAATTGAGCTACGGACCTCCAAAATACATTCTCCACGCGCTCCCAACCCCGAAACCTCCTAACAGAGATAATGGAACCATCGGATTTCCGTTTCAAGGTTGTCTTAACAGTGTTCCAACTACGGGCCATTTTCCAACTATAAAGCTCCCAATTAGGGACTAAGTGTCCCAAAACACTCTGAATTCCAGAACCGACCCTCCCGGCAAACCACAATAGCAGAAATGAACTTAGAGGAACCGTTAGATGGGGGATCAGGGCATAAATTTTGAAAACAACCGGCCGGGTCGTTCCAATAATAGATGCTTTTTATCCGATGATCGTTCTGAAACTGTAAAACTTTTATTTTCCTATTACACGATAACAAGGTAAATTTGGAGAATTTTCCTAAATCCTTTGGCATACAATGGGTGTTACGAAGGAATCCTACAGAACAACATTGTATGAAGGCAAAGAAATATCAAATTTACTTGTACAGGACTATCTCTCAATATGCATTCTTTGAATATTGTGGTTAGAGAGTAATAAAAGATGTCTTGAAAGGAAAGCAACAACCATTACTGTTGTAAAGTTTAGGACTAATAGTTTGACTTTTTGCTATAGGATTAATCTCGTGATAAAGGTGATAGTGTTAATAATAATAATAACAATGATAATAATAACTTAGAATTATCTAGATGGTACATGTTGTGAGCACATAATTTTTGCACCGGGCAAATAATTCCAAAATTAAAATAAATATGTTTTTGAGTGAAATTACTTGCTTTGTTTGAAATTAGCTATACTTTGTGTATTTGCATAAGTAGAAATTAGAAAAAATCAAAAAAATTAGGCTAGGTAATTTCTTTGTTTAATTAGTTAGGTTTTAAGAAAAATCACAAAAAATAGTTTTATGTAGTTAAAATTAAGAAAACATAGTAGGAAATTGCCAAAAAATACTAAATAATTAGAGTAAGTAGGAAATTAGGTTTTATAATTTTCCATAAAAGAAAAGAAAAAAAGGTATAAAGAAAATATATAAAAAAAATAGTAATATCAGAAAAATACAAAAATATGTATAGGTGTATTTGATTTGGACCAAGAATAATTAAAAGCAGTGGCCCAGTCTGCTTTGGCCCAATGAGCTGGCCGGTCCGACCTTGTGTGAATCGATCCTCACCGTTCGATCGAGTTGAATCCGACGGCCTGAAGTTTTTTTGATCAAATTAACCAGTTAATTAATTAATTGGTTTAATCTCGACCGTTCATTCAAATTGATCAGACGGAAGAGACTTGGGTCTTATAGGAATCAACACGGCGTCGTTTTAGTAACGCCAACCACGGACGTTGATCTCCATCAAACGGACGGCCAAGATTACCTCAGATGCCTTGCCTATATAAGGCTTTGGTCTGAAGAAATCTCGCCATTTTACGAACTCCTTAACCCTAGCCGCCCTTAACACCTTCTTCATCTCCCTCTCCAATCTTCATCTCTAACCATGAGAACCCTAAACAGCCATGGCGGCCACCACCCTCTACGGTGGTCGCCGGCCCCTCTAACTCCCTTCTCTCTTCTTTTGTTTATTCTTTCTCTTCTTCTCCACCAAGACTTCCAGAAGACAGACCCTTTCTTTTGAAACTCCGGTCACCGGAACTCCGCCGGTGACCACCAAACAACGAGAACCCTTACCAAACCAATGCCAAAAGAACACTTTTGACCTGATCTATCACCCTACCCTAGTAGTCTCCCTCGAATCAGCCTGAAACTCTTCGAATATCCAAAAGAGTGTCGCCGGAAACCTAACTCCGACGACTCAGAACTTCAAACCCCATCAAGATCCGTCCTTTTTCCTTCCCAAACACCCCAAGCCAAACATAAACTCAAAAAGACTTCACCTTGAGCCTAAAAAGAAAAAACAGAAAAGAAAAATGAAAAAAAAGGGAATAAGGAAAAAGAAACAAGGAAAAGGGTCTGAAGGGGTCCGGGAAAGAATAAGAAAAGAAAGGGAATAGGAAGCTCGGGGGACAGGCCCCGCTAAGCTAAGTACCCCCTTCCTGTTTTTTTTTTCTTTTACTTTTATTTGTTTGCTTGATCTATGTTTTGCATGTTTCTACATGCCTCCTCTGATCGTATGCTTCACATGTTAGACATAGGTTTTTATCTTGGCTTCTTCTTTGTTTATGTTTCACGCCTTTTTGCTTGTTTTCTCTGATTTAGTATGTTTTAACCCGTTCATGATATGGTTTTGTTTGTTATGTCCTAATCTTATGTTTTTGTAGTTCATCTTTTTGTGTCACTTTTCTCTATTGGCTTTTGATATATCTTCTATATTTCTTATCTGTTTTCATATGTTAGTTTTAGAATCTTTCTGCTTATCTTTTGTCTCTTTTCTTTTTCTGATTCATCTTCACTTGTTTCACATCTTGCATATTCTTGTCTGTTTCTTTGTGACCACCTCATTTTCTTAACCTGTTCATCTTCCATATCAATCTCTGGGGTTACTCACTGCTGTGATTTGAAAAGCCTGTTAGTGCTAGGGTTTCTCTTTGTTTTTCTGGTTTTTGACTTGTTTCCTCTATTCTGTCTATCATGACCCCTTCTTCTGAATTCAAAGATCTTGCCTTTACTTTGTCATCTTGACTTATTGGTCTCTGATTCATTTCAAAGAATGATTGTTGATCTTTGTTTTATCTCTCATCTCTTATGTGTTTATTCCTTTGTCTGTGTGATCAAGGTCGTGTTTTACTTCTAATAAGTTAAAGTGGCTTTGATTCCCTTCTTCTCTTCATTTTTAAGTCATATAGTCTGATCTGTTTTGACTCTAATAGCATAAATTCTATTCTATTGTCATGCATACTCTGATATCTTCTCATCTTCATATTGAATCACTTCTGTGCATTCTTCACTTTTTGTCTATAAGTGTCTCTGTCTCTGTCCTCTGTTAGTATTAGGCCTCTTCTTCTTGATTGATATTAGATAACTTCTTTAGTCTGAATGATTCTTCTTCTCTACTTAATCTCATGTTTAGTTTCAAGGCTAGGATTAGCTGTTAGTCCTATGCTTTCCCTGTCCTATTTGTTTAGCATGATTCTAGGTTTAGTACTTGAAAGTGGACTCTGACTATCATTCTTATATTGTTCTGCCAAGGTCCATTGCTCTCCTTATTAAAATAAGTCAGGTTTCATTTCCTGTTGACTGTTTTGTGAGAATTTAGTGTCTATGTATCTATGTCCATGAATGCTAAGTGTTTTAGAGTTTTTCAGTATGTCATTTAGCATGAAATAATTGTGACTAAGCCTGATTGATGTTAATTGACATGTTGCTACATGAATTTAAGTTATGTGAGTTGATTAGTTGAGATTCAACATTATCAAGCCCCTTTTCTGAGTTTTAATTGATTAACGAACAATATTTGGCTTCATGTGGTTATGTTTGCAATTGTATGTTGAAATGGCTAGGCTTGCAATAGTTCTATGTTAATGTGAACTCTGTTAAATACCTATCATACTATAGGGGAATTGGTTATAGCTGCTAGCATTATGTCCATGAGAATGGTTAGTTTTTGAATAGGGTATTAACTGAAAATGCACAAAAATAGGTTATTAAGAAATAATTAGCCTAAGAGTGGTTAACTTTGCAAAAGGTTGACCAATTCTATAAGGCCCTAACACACAGCCCACCTTAAAAGGGGCTGGTTGTGCAAAAATGGTCAAGCCTGCAAATGCAGACTTGCCCAGGCTCTCTTTTGAGCCCTGGACATTAAGTGGCCAAACCCGCAAAGGTTCTGGGCCCAACAGTTCAGCAAATGGGTTTAATTACCCAGGCTAAGTCTCAACTTGAGACTGGCCATTAGTTTAATAGGTCACTTGAGCAGGCTAGTCCTACAATTAAGTTTAATTGACCTAAAAATCACAAAAATAGGTTATTAAGAAATAATTGGCCTAAGAGTGGTTAAGTTTGCAAAAGGTTGACCAATTCTATAAGGCCCTAACACACAGCCCACCTTAAAAGGGGTGGTTGTGCAAAATGGCTAAGTTTGTAAATGCAGACTAGACCAGGCTTTCCTTTTGAGCCCTGAACATTTAAAAGGCCAAACCTGCAAAGGTTTTGGGCCCAACTGTTCAGTAATTGGATTTAATACCCAAGCCAAGTCTCAACTTGAGACTGGCTAGCCTTTAAATAGTTTAGTTTCATTAATAAAGCAGGCTAGTCCTGCAATTAGTTTTAAGTTGAAATAATTTGGTCTTAATTGACTGGAACTAGCTAAATAGGCTAAAATTGAAATAGTTCTCAATAGTAGATCTGGCCAGCCCTTAAATACCAATGCAAGGGCTGGATATTAGTTAAATAAGTCCAAAAGAAGTTGAAACTTGACCTAGGCAGTCAAGTAAATCAGCAGTGGCATTCAGGGCATAATTGGAAACTAATTTGGTAAAACAGTGAATAGTTTGAAACTTAAGAGGGTAAGGGAGTCATTTGTACCTCTGATTTCTGCAATTTTGCAGAGATTTTTAAGGGTATAATGGTCTCCCTAAAAAGGAAAATCTGTAAAAATCCCAAATCCTTAGGGCTACATTAGTAAAAAGCCCCAAAAAGGAATCTTTGGAACCTTCCAGCACATGTTGGAGGGGTTTCTGTTAACTGATTTGGGTACCTTAGTGTACATTGGGTAATTTTAAGAGGGAGAAAGTTGGGATTAATCCCATAACTTTCTCCCCAAGTTTCAGCCCTTATCTTAGCTATAAATACACCCTGAAAAGAGGCTGAAAGGGGTTCGAAAATTGGGAATTCTGAAATTCATTTGAGGCTAACTTTTGAATACAAGCTTTAGGGTCAAAATAGCAAGATAACAGTAGGGTATTCTGGGATTTTTTTTTCGAGTGAAGATATACTGATTTCAATTTTCGAGTGAAGATATACTGATTTCAATCTGGTTCATTGGTTGTCTTTGCTTGATTCATCCGCCTGGATTATTACTTGTTTGCTGTTGCTGGGATTTCTATCATTTGCTGGTTGTCTTGCTTATTTGGGATTCATCTTCACTGTTGCATTGCTTTTGAGTCGATTGCTGATTACTTGCCTTCATCTCCTTAGAACTCATTGGCTTCTTTCCATTTGATCCAGGTATTCTCTTATCCGAGAACGAGCTGTAAAGATTTGATTGAATGAAATGAAGACCTGAGATTTAGATACATTTGATATTGTATTTTAGTATTATTCCTTGTTTCAATCTTAGATCTATAGCAGTAGTATAGAATGTAATAGTATAAAAACAAATACAAAACAATGTAATAGCAGTAGTATAATAGTAGTAGCCAGTAGCACCTCATTTAGTTAATTAGGTAAAACCTCTAAAATGAAGCTAAAGGACTGTCACATAAGTTAATAGTAATAAGCTCACCTAGTTAATCTGTTTTGTAAATCACGAGTTTGAATAAGTCTAAGAGGAAACAAATAGATGAGTAATGAAGTTGGTTTTACTAATATCAAATAGATTTGGCTCTTACTAAACAACAGAAGTTAATCATATCAAGTGAATCAGCCTCTAGATATCGGCAAGCACAAAAGAGAAAGGAAGCAGTAATTCGTTTGAGACTGGATCCGTAACATTAATTGAGTCCAGAATCGTAGTATAGCAATGTATGTATAGATAGTCATTTAGCTTTAGATAATCTGGTTATTGTCAATAAGGGATTGGGTTGTTTAAACACTGCATCACATAGATTAATCGTCTCTTTGACTGAGTAATTCCAATACTGATATAGGCCATCAACAGAAAACCAAGAAACGGGATTAGATCATTCGTTTATACATTAATTAGTTGTGATATTGGATTAATAATGATATTCTTGTACAGCTATTTTACCTTTTGATTAATAAAAGAGTAGTGTAATTTTGTTTCTCTATGTCTGATTTACTTTGAGTTCAGTATTTTTGCTTCCTTTATTATTATTTCATCCGATTTGGGCCTGACAAGTAATATGGGCCTGGAACAATGTGCATTCGGTTACTGTGATGGCGATAGAAGGCCCAAATCAGGTCTGGTTCTTTAAGAACTTGGACCCGTTTTAATGTAATAAAGCCTTATTCTGGAAATCCAGGCCCCATTGAATAACAAAAATTACGGGCCCGGATTGTTTAATATTAGAAATCGATTAAGGAAAAAACAAATGTAGAAAACGTAGCCAAATATTAGTATTGAATCCTTTAATGAAAATTGGGACGAGCCTCGCCCGAACAACAAACACCGGGGCCCTATTTAGTAATAAGATAACATAGTAGAACCGGAGAGGCTAATAGTGAATTCCATAGCCTCTCCCAAAAGTTAAAAGCCGATAGACATTATTTAGGGCACGATGTTATGTACTTTCCATTGAACGAGTGTGCACTTGGTGCGACTCAAATCCAAATCTCGGCAAAGCCGAAATACACCGAAAGTCATAGGCGCACTGGTTGCGGTATGACTCGAGGCGTGTTTTCGCGATGCCGCAAATTCTTTAAAATAATATTTATGTAAAAAGCACTATATGTTGTTAAAATCTGTTATTAAGTCAAACAAGAGTCGGGAACGACAATTGAGCGACCGTGCTAAAACCACGGAACCCGGGAATGCCTAACACCTTCTCCCGGGTTAACAGAGTTCCTTATCTGGATCTTTGCTTCGCAGACATTTTTATGAGTCAAATTCCTCGTATTCGGGATTAACCGGTGACTTGGGACACCATTATCATTCCCAAGTGGCGACTCTTGATTAATCTCAATAAAATCCCGAACCGATTGTCCTTTAATTGGAAAAACTCCTTCCCTTACGTTATTTTATCCGTTTCGGATATTTGAGCGTCGGGGTATACCCTACGAGCATATTTATATGCTTAAGTGGGGTAGTAAAAAGGGAGGTGTGACAGCTCTGGCGACTCTGCTGGGGATCCCAACCCCGAACCTCGGTTTCAGGGTTTAAGAACTCGAGCTCCTTAGAATTGCCGTTCGCGTTATTGTTTGACTTCATTATATGATTTGAACAATATGCTATGTGCTTTATCGCTTTGATATTATGTGGATTGTATATAAAATTGTGCCGAAAACCTTTCTCTCTTCACCCCTGGGATGTGCTTACTGGTTGAGACTCCCCTTTCTGTTAAAGTCACCTTAAATTAAGAAAACAGAGGCCGGATAAGTTACAAAGCCGATTGACTCCGCGGGTCACCGGTACGTAGCCCCCTCCTCGATTCGAGTTGTCCGCTCGGGTACACGGTCTAGCACTCTATGAAACCGTAAGATTTTGAACATAGGTCTAGGACGATTATTTGCATCATATTTGACTTAGGGGACTCAACACATGGGTTGGGTCCGTCTAGGACAGGTGACCCGGTATTGGAAAAGACCGAGCATGTGATGTGTTGCATTTTTATTGTCCTTGATCGTTATGCGGACCGGCGAAAATCCCGAGGATAGAAAAATTGTTGAAAAAAGAAAAAAAAGAGCGAAAGAGGAAAATAAGATTTATAGGAGATAGGTATCCGAAAATTTGAAAATCTGAAAAAAAAAAGGGTGGAACAATTTTTGTTGAAATAATTGGTCAAATAATTTGACCGAACTACGCAGGTTTGATTCTCGCCATTAGGTGGGATACGTACGCAACCCTTAAATGGGTCCAACCACACTTTAAAAAAAAACCCAAAAAGATTTTTCCTTTTAAATAATCGAGGTGATCGCTATTTTTGGAAATGGCCGAATGTTCCGAAAGGACGCCGGAAGGCTGTTTTGGCAAAAATGGCCACTTCGAAAGTTATTTTTCTTTTCTTTCCTTCAAAAATGAAAACTTGCATTGAAACAGATTTTCCTTTTTTCTAAAATAAAATCGCCTTAATAAATGTGCAGGACGAGCACAATGATGAATGAACATTTCTCCCTAAATAAAATCCCCTTGGAGCTGAAATTATGGTGGCAAGACATGGGGTCCGATGGCCAAGACTGGGTCAAAGGGTACTTAAAAGGCGTTACGGGGTTATTAGACATGGTTCCCCGAGGTGATGTGATTAGAGCGTTGGTCACGTTTTGGGATCCGGCACACAACGTATTGCATTTCCCAGATTTTGAACTTACCCCTACTTTAGAGGAGATTGCCTTCTATATCGGGAAGACCGAGGTCCCGTTAAAAGGAAAATACCCGGTATCTCCGAGGACGGTAACAGTGCATCGTTTCCTCGACTCTTTGAAAATTGCCCGGAATGTTCACAACGAAGATCTGGCCAACGGGTTTTGTTCCTTAAGCTTCATCTATAGCAGGTTTGGACACGTTGGGGGTTTCAACGACCTCACAAACAAGTTATGCTGCAAGTCCAACCTAGCGAAATGGGAGGAACACCGGAGGTTTTCATTTTTGGTGGCATTTCTCGGAGTTGTCGTATTCCCGAGGAAAGATGGACATATCAATATAAAAGTTGCCGGGGTAGCTACCATACTGATAGTACAAGATAATTGTACTCTGGCCCCAATGATCGTAGCGGACATCTACCGTGCTCCGACTGCGTGCAAAGCGGGAGCCAACTTCTTTGAAGGATGTAACCTGATCTTGCAAATCTGGCTAATTGAACATCTATGCCACCATCCTTCGTTCTCGAGCTATGGTTCGGCTGAACGG
Organism: Nicotiana noctiflora; assembly: GCA_032618575.1. Classification (NCBI taxonomy): domain Eukaryota; kingdom Viridiplantae; phylum Streptophyta; class Magnoliopsida; order Solanales; family Solanaceae; genus Nicotiana; species Nicotiana noctiflora. Next base: position 17,840 of record JASVEL010000392.1, on the reverse strand, counting down.
ACATGTTTGGAAGAGTTCGATACGAGGACAAAAGAAGTAAAGTTGCCGGAGGGAGTCCAAGGTTGGATTGTGTATCTTCGATCACTAACTGACGGTCAAATCGATTGGACGTACGACTGGCTAACCTCTTGACGAGGTAATGTATATGTCAACGGAGGGATCGCCATTTTTGATCATGGGTTTGAAGAGCATACAACCTTATGCCCCATACATGGCCCTGCGACAATTGGGTCGGTGTCAACTTATTCTGAAAGATGGGGACCTCAGTGTGCGAGCTGTGGAGATTGGTCCGGACGGGCAATTCCCGGAAGCAAAGATCCGGCAAATCTGGAATGAGTGCCAAAATTTGAAAATTGATACTTGTGTGCCGAATAGAGCAAAGGGGGAGATGTCGCCTGGATACTCCACATGGTACCGAAGAGGGGTTTAGCACGAATGTCTTTCTAAGAGACCTCACTTGCAAGATCTGATAGAGCAGTCCAAGGAGAATCAGAACTGGGTGGCCAAGGAAAAAGAATACAAGGCCAAAATCAGCTTGTTAGAGGATAAATTGAGAAATCTCCATTTCGAAAGTGGCTTACAGGCAGCATCCAATGAAGTGGAGAAGAAACAGCTGAAGAAAGAAAATGAGATGTTGATGGCTCAAATGGCTCAAATGAAAATTGCGTCCGAGACCCCAGTTCGCTCAGCCCGGGATAAGAAGTTAATTGAGATTCTCCGGCGCAAAGTAAATGACTACAGCTTCGATTTGGACAAAGCTGAAAAAGAATTAGTCAGGGCTCGGAAGCAAACAGACAGAGATGCTGAGGAAAGAGCCAAGTTGGTTCGGCAATTACAAGACAAGCACGATTTTGAGGTAGCTCAGCTTAGAAAGAAAATAATTTCAGCCACAGTTAAAAGTAACAAGATTATCAAAAATCTTGAAGAAGAGAGAGAGCATTGTTACACAACTATGGCTAGATTAGAATTGGAGCTGCAGCAAGTGCAAAAAGATAACCAACATACCTTGGATGCTCGCACTGAACAAATAAGCCGGTTATTGCAAGAAAAGGGGGTCATCCGAGAGAAGATTGTTCGCATTGCCCAATACATCACCCGGAAAGAGCCAACTGTGTGATGATATGTCTCGAGGAACCTTTGTATCAGCGGTGAAGTTCTTCGTGCAACAAGTCATGTCTGACCTAGATAGGCTCCAAAGGGGATTAGCATATAGGCCCGCGGTAAGGCCGAACGATGCCTCGCGGGCACTAGGAGCATTAATGTACTCATAGGGCATGCATCATCTTTTATATTTTTCCTTTTATAACATCACCTTGTAATCAATGCTTTGAATTATCAATGGAAAATCAAGTGTTGTTATCAATTGTTTTGCTTTATGTCATTTCTTTTAAATTCGCTAGGCAAATAAATAGGAACGTAATTATGAAAAAAGAGAGAAAGAAAAAAAGCAAAAAAAAAAAAGAAAAGAAAAAGAAGAAAAAGAAAAAAAAAGAAGAAAGAAAGAAAAAGGAAAGAAAAGAAAAAAGAAGGGAAAAAGAGAAAATTGATTGGTCCAAATGAGCAGCGGCCGGGATGATGCATGACGACTCGAGGAAATGTGTTTGTTTTTAAAGTCGTTGCATTTTATTCATGCGCTAACAACTAATGGGTGTTGATGCTTGTGAGTCCAGATTCTCTAGGCAACTGGCATTCTGGCTACCCACCCATACAACATAAGATACAAAAAGATGACGAAAGCTGTGTCCCAAGAAATTGAGGCAACTATCGTGGATCCTGCTCATGAAGAGGATATTGTGGATGTAGCAGGAATGAAAGAGGAAATGTACAAAGTGAGGCAGTAGATGGCCGAGATGTACCAGGCCTGGTCTAGAGGTCAACCCCTGCCAGCTTACCCTGCCAACCCCGCATATATCCCTCCAGCCAATCCCAATCTTAAACCACCGACAATGAATTCATCCTCCACACACCCCGATTACCCTCACTATTATGCCTCCACCTCCCAGGTACCACCACCTCCAGTCAAGCAAGCACCACCTCACATACCCCAAGTTGCTCCAGTGTATGTGGCACCTCTACCCGCTGCTATGCACAAATCCTCCAGGGAACCGATGTTTCATATACAAAATCCTCACTACTGCCCTCCAGAGCCAACTTTCCGACAACATGAGTCTCATGCTCCGTTGATAGAAACAAGTGAAGAAAGAATTGCCAAGAGTGCCGGGCAAGAAGAGATGGCCAGAAAAGTGAAAAGTCTGGAGAATGCCTTCCACATTATGCAAGGACTAGGAGGGCAGGTGAGTGTGGCCTACAAGGACTTGTGTCTATTCCTTGAGGTGCAGCTTCCCGTGGGATTCAAGTTGCCAAAATTCGATATGTATAGTGGACACGGAGATCCAGTGGCCCATATCAGGGGATACTGTAGCAAAATGAGAGGTGCAAGAGGTAAAGATGAGTTATTGATGGCATACTTTAGCCAGAGTCTGAGTGGTTCAGCTTTAGAGTGGTATACCCGACAAGATCATACAAGGTGGTTCGTCTAGGATGACCTTGCACAAGCCTTTGCAAATCACTTTCAGTACAACTTAGAGATCATACCTGACAGACTATCCCTTACGAAAATGGAGAAGAAGCCAGGGGAACGCTTTAGGGAATTCGGTTTCAGATGGAGGGAGCAGGCTGCAAGAGTAGATCCACCCACGAAGGAAGGGTAGCTGGTGGATTGTTTCCTACAGGCTTTGGAGCCTACATACTACGGTCATTTAGTGTCGGCGATTGGGAAGAGTTTCAATGAAGTCGTGAAGATGGGAAGCTTTGTGGAGGAAGGTTTGAAAACAAACAAAATCATGAGTTTTTCGGCCATTAAGGCCACCAATCAAGCAATACAAACTGGAAACGGGGGAGCAATGGGAAAGAAGAAGAAGGAAGAGGTAGCAACTGTAGAGAGTAGGCCATGGAGCCGTAACCCTTATCGTCACCCACCAAGACCCTACCACCAGCACCCACCAAACCCATCAACCCCATATAACCCACCACCACCATCTTACCCACCAAACCCATACAACACATCTACCCCATATAACCCACCACCACCATCATACCCACCAACAGTCCCACACTACCACCACCCACAAGCCCAAGCCTACCCACCGCCACCACCACATATGTGGAGGGCCCAAACCCCACACAATGTTTACCACACCCAGAACACATACCCAACCTCTAAACCCTACAGAAATCAAAATAGGCCCAGGCCTGACTCAGAGTGGAGAAACAAGGCAAGGAAAACATTCACCCCACTGGGGGAATCATATACCAGCCTTTATCATAGATTGAAAGAGTTGGGGATGCTAAGCCCGGTTGCACCTAAAGTTCCAAACCCACCCCCGAAAAACCTTGATCCTTCTGTTAGGTGTGAATATTGTTCAGGAACATTGGGCCATGATACCGAAAAATGTTGGCAGTTGAAAAATTCCATTCAGGATCTCATTGACGATAGGAGAATTGAAGTTCAGGCTCCAGAAGCTCCGAACATCACCCAGAATCCGCTGCCAAATCACCATGAGACACACATGATAGAATTGGTACAAGGTGATAGCAGTCAGAAACCATCTTAGTCTGTGATGATGATAAAGTCAAGTGGCAAAGCAGAAAAGGAACCCGTGAAAGAAAAAGGGATTGCTGGAGAACCAACGGGAAAGCCAGTAGTAGTGGAAGGTTTGAAAGTGGTAGTGCCAGGCGTAAAGCCGATTGAGACTATGAAAGGTGTGAGTACGGAGCCAATAATTATAAGGCCGGTGGTGCAGATGCCAGTGGTGAGCACAAAGACTGTACCTTGGAACTACAACAAGGTAGCAGTGGTTTACAAAGGTAAAGAGGTGTCTGGGGAAATTAATGAAACCCACGGTCTCACCCGGTCTGGAAGATGCTTTGCTCCAGAAGAATTGAGAAAGATGAAAGTAGTAAAAGAGAACCAATTGAAGAAACCAGTGTCAGAAGAGGAAGCGGAGGAATTCCTCAAGAAGATGAAGTCACAAGATTATTCTGTAGTTGAACAGTTGAGAAAGACCCCTGCACAGATCTCTTTGTTGTCTTTGCTAATACACTCAGAAGAACATAGGAAAGCTCTGATGAAGATACTGAACGAGGCTCATGTTCCAGAAAAGATCTCAGTTTGCCACCTGGAAAAGATTACCAACAAGATTTTCGAGTCTAATAGGATCACATTCTCAGATAAGGAATTGCTAGTTGAGGGAACCGAGCACAATAAGGTGTTGTGCCTTACGGTGAAGAGCGAAGAGTCGGTAGTGACTAGAGTGTTGATAGATAATGGATCAAGCGCTAACATTTGCCCGCTGTCGACCTTGGGAAAGCTGAACATCAGTCCGGACAGAATCCGGAAAAACAGTATAAACGTGAGAGCATTTGATGGTGGGGGTAAAAACACATTGGGAGACATTATTCTGGAGGTGACCATCGGTCCTGTTGATTTTACTATGGAATTCTAGGTGCTCGACATTGCTGTGTCATATAACTTGTTGTTACGCCGACCCTGGATTTACGCGGCCAAGGCAGTACCATCGTCTTTACATCAGATCGTCAAATTCGAGTGGGAGCAACAGGAAATTGTGGTACATGGGGAAGAAAATGCTTGCAATATGGTGACACCATTTGATGATACCGACGGAGATAGAGGTCCTTGGGTCTACCAAGTGACAGATGCTATTGTGGTAAACAGAATTGCTGAAGGGGAGAAGTTGCCAATCCCTATGGTGGCACCAACCGCTGTGATGGTGGCCAAAGAGATGCTTAGAAATGGATTTGCACCAGGGAAGGGATTGGGCAAAGCATTACAGGGAGTTATTCAGCCGGTTCAGCTTCCAGAAAACAAAGGTACTTTCGGCTTAGGGTTCAAACCCACCTTTGCCGATATCCAGAGAGCCTCAAAAGCCAAAAACAACCGGACCTTGCCTAAACCTATACCCAAACTATCCGACACCTTCATCAAGCCTGGTACAAAATATCGGACATCTGCTGCGACAAAGTACATCGAGACCCGACCTGATGAAGAAATGCTGAGTTTTGAGAAGATGTTTTGGGATGTGAATATGGTTGAAGTGGGGAAGGCACAAGCAAAATGGATGTGCAGTTTGTGGGACCTGGAATCATGTTGAACAATTGGGAAGCTACTCATTTCCCTATCAGGAAGGAGTCTTGGTAGTTAGCTCCAAATTTTCGTCGTTGCTTTCCCAAAAATTGTTATTTTTATAGTTCTCCCATCCCCCTCATGAAAAGAAAATCAAAATGTATCCCGAACTTTGTTCGTTCTTTTTATCAATGAAATGCAGTTCTCCTTTTCTTCACTTTTGCCTTATTTTTCTTTATTTTTCCTTTTGTACAGTTCTGCATGTGTTGATTCTGATGCCATGTCATGCGTGAAGGATTCTAGACCCAGTTCTGACAATCACGTTACCATACAACAAATTGAGGAGGATAGTGAAATAGAATGTGAGGATGAGGAAGCCCTGGAGGAAATAAGCAAGGACATGAAACAATATGAGGAAAAACCCAAATCGAATCTGAGTGACGCAGAATCTGTAAATTTGGGGAGCGAAGACAATGTCCGGGAAACAAAGATTTGAGTTCATTTGGAGGCACCCCTCAGGGATGAATTGATAAGGTTGTTACATGAGTTGAAGGACATTTTTGCCTGGTCCTATGATGACATGCCCTGACTTAGCACCGATTTGGTGGTACACATGTTGCCTATCTATTCTGAATGCCGGCCAGTAAAGCAAAAGCTGAGGAAATTCAAAACGGACATTAGTGTGAAGATAAAAGAAGAGGTGAATAAGCAGTTTGAGGCAAAGGTCATAAGAGTTACCAAGTACCCCACCTGGTTGGCAAATGTTGTGCCTGTCCCGAAGAAAGATGGAAAAACCAGAGTGTGTGTGGACTACAGAGACCTCAACAAAGCCAGTCCGAAGGATGACTTCCCATTGCCAAACATCCACATACTGATCGACAATTGCGCCAAACATGAAATCGGTTCGTTTGTGGACTGTTATGCCAGTTATCACCAGATCCTGATGGACGAAGAAGACGCTGAGAAAACTGCCTTCATTACACCTTGGGGAACGTACTGTTACAGAGTAATGCCGTTTGGATTGAAGAATGCCGGGGAAACTTACATGAGGGCGATGACCACAATGTTCCACGATATGATGCATCGAGAAATTGAAGTGTATGTGGACGATGTCATCATAAAGTCCAAAAAGCAACCTGATCATGTGAGAGATTTGAGAAAGTTTTTCCAAAGACTCCGGAGGTACAATTTAAAGCTCAATCCTGCGAAGTGCGCCTTTGGAGTACCTTCAGGGAAATTACTGGGGTTTATAGTGAGTCGGCGAGGTATTGAACAGGATCCATCAAAGATCAAGGCTATTCAAAGTCTACCTCCGCCGAAGAACAAGAAGGAGGTCATGAGTTTGCTAGGAAGGTTGAATTACATTAGTCGATTCATTGCTCAATTGACATCAACGTGTGAGCCGATCTTCAAGTTGTTGAAGAAAGATGCAGCAGTGAAGTGGACCGACGAGTGTCAGGAAGCCTTTGACAAGATCAAAGAATATTTGGCCAATCCTCCAATGTTAGTTCCTCCAGAACCAGGGCGACCTCTGATTTTGTATCTGACAGTGCTTGATAACTTCTTTGGTTGCGTACTGGGTCAGCATGACGAGACAGGCAAGAAAGAACAAGCCATATATTACCTCAGCAAGAAGTTCACGTCCTACAAGGTGAAATATACTCAACTTGAAAGAACTTGTTGTGCGTTCATTTGGGTAGCTCAGAAATTGAAGCACTATTTGTCAGCATATACCACATACTTGATATCACGACTGGATCCTCTGAAGTACATATTTCAGAAGCCTATGCCTACAGGAAGACTGGCCAAATGGCAGATTCTGCTCACAGAATTTGACATTATCTATGTGACTCGTACGGCAATGAAGGCACAAGCTATTGCAGACCACTTAGCTGAGAATCTGGTCGATGATGAGTATGAACCATTGAAGACGTACTTTCCGGATGAGGAGGCAATGATTGTTGAGGAGATGGAGCAAGATGAGAGACCAGGATGGAAAATGTACTTCGACGGGGCCGTCAACAGCAAAGGCATTGGTATCGGAGCGGTACTCATTTCAGGTACGGGTCAACACTATCCCGTCACAGCTCAGCTCCGATTTTTCTATACCAACAACATGGCCGAATATAAAGCGTGCATCTTGGGATTAAGGATGGCAATTGACATGGGTATTCAAGAGATTTTGGTCATGGGTGACTCGGATCTCTTGGTACATCAAATACAAGGGGAATGGGAGACACGAGATTTGAAATTGATACCATATCGGTATTGTTTGCACGAGTTATCTCAAAGATTCCAGTCTATAGAGTTCAAGCACATCCCAAGAATGCACAATGAGATCGCAGATGCTTTGGCCACACTGTCCTCTATGTTGCATCATCCTGACAAGACATATATAGATCCGCTCCAGATTCAAGTCCGTGATCAAAATGCTTAATGCTTTGCTGTGGAAGAAGTACTAGATGGAGAGCCGTGGTATCATGATATTAGGGAATACCTAAAAGCTGGCAAATACCCGGATCAAGCCACTAGAGACCAGAAGAGAGCCATCAAGCGTTTAGCTAATGGATTTTTCCTCGGTGGAGGAGTTATATACAAAAGAACACCAGATCTGGGCTTATTGCGATGTGTGGATGCACAACAAGCAGATGAAATCATGATTGAAGTACATGCCGGAGTATGTGGACCCCACATGAGCGGATATGTTTTAGCAAAGAAAATTTTGAGAGATGGGTATTACTGGCTCACTATGGAGCGCGATTGTATCAGATATGTAAAGAAATGCCACCAATGCCAGGTACATGGGGATCTGATCCACTCCCCGCCTTATGAGTTGCATACAATGTCAGCACCTTGGCCTTTTGTCGCTTAGGGAATGGATGTTATTGGCCCTATAGATCCAGCCGCTTCTAATGAGCATAGGTTCATTCTGGTTGCAATTGATTATTTCACCAAGTGGGTTGAAGCTAAGACATTCAAGGCAGTAACGAAGAAAGCGGTGGTGGATTTTGTGCATGAGAATATTATATGCCGATTTGGAATCCCCAAGGTGATTATCACGGATAATGGAGCCAATCTAAACAGTCATCTCATGGCGGAAGTTTGTGAAAGATTTAAGATCACACACCGCAATTCCACACCTTACAGGCCAAAGGCGAATGGTGCAGTAGAGGCGGCGAATAAGAACATCAAGAAGATTCTCCGTAAAATGGTGGAGGGATCCAGGCAATGGAATGAAAAGCTACCCTTTGCTCTTATGGGTTACCGCACGACAGTGCGTACTTCTATCGGAACCACACCTTATACACTGGTGTATGGAACGGAGGCTGTTATACCCGCAGAAGTAGAAATACCGTCATTACGGATCATAGCCGAAGCTGAGATAGATGACGATGAATGGGTAAAAGCCCGGCTGGAACAATTGAGTTTGATCGATGAGAAGAGGTTGGTCGTAGTTTGCCATGGGCAATTGTATCAATGAAGAATGGACAGAGCATACAATAAGAAGGTACAACCTCGAAAGTTTGAAGTCGGACAGCTTGTGTTGAGGCGTATCTTACCGCATTGGGCCGAGGCGAAGGGCAAGTTCACGCCGAATTGGCATGGACCGTTTGTAGTATCACGGGTGTTGTCCTATGGAGCATTGTACTTAATATATGTTGAAGGAAAGTGCGTAGAGACTGCTATGAATTTAGATGCAGTCAAAAGATACTATGTATGATTCCTTTTCAATTATGTGTTTTGTATTTTGTTGTGATTTTGGAATTGAAATGACGAAGGCGTTTTATTCTCTATCCAAACACTTTATCCATCGATAACCCCTTTGAGCCTTAATGAATATATTCTTTCATATCCCTCTCTCGGAATCGCTTTAGCGCAATAAGATCGAAATTGCCAAAATGAAAAAAAAATGAAAAAAAAAGAAAAATGGAAAAAAAAACAAAGAAATCGGGAAAAAGTCAAAAAGAAATACATCTAACTAATAAAGTTGGATGAACTACGTCTGACTTGATCCCGAAAGGGTACGTAGGCAGTCTCTTTGAGGTTCAGTCATAATAAAGAAAAAATCCAAAAATTCCCCACGTATTGAAACTGGGGCAGAAGTTATGTTTAATAATTTCGAGAGTTGTAAATATCTTTGAACCCTAATGAGATTTTGAGCCTTTATACCTTTCTTTCTCAACCCATCCAAAAGCCACGTTAAAGTCCAAAGAAAGACCTTCTGATCAATTCCGAAATGATAACGAATGCAATGAAGGAGGAGCAAAACATCGGGCAACACCTGTGGTAAGAAAACAAAATACAAAAAGAAAATGAGAAAAATGAAAAAATGAGAGAGTCTCATCGGTGAAAACCTTAACCGGCACTGTGAGGCGATTGTGAGTTTGAGAGAAATAAAATGAGAGAGTCTCATCAGTGAAAATCTTAACTTGCACTGTAAGACGACTGTGAGGTTGAGAGAATAAATGAGAGAGTTCTATTGGTGAAAACCTTTCGAGGCACCGCAGAGCGATCATGAGGACCGTCAGAAAAAAGAAAAAGTAACAAAAACAGTATCGGTTTGAGTTGGAAACAATTCGTAGACAGAATAATGATTGGAACGAACTGGGTCAGAGTTTAAATACATGGCATGGTCAGCGGAATCAGCCAGCAAATACCCGGATAAGTTCTATCATCTCTCCAAAATGCACTTACCTTTCTTTCATTTTTCTGCATTTCATTATTTACCTTTTGAGAGCTAACTACCAGCTCCTGATAACGAAAGCTGAAACAACACTGGGTTAGAAAGAAGGAAGAGTTGGGAAGGAAATAAAGAAACTTGGCAGATATGGCCAAATGAAAAGAAAACAAAACAAAAAATGGAAAAAATGAGAAAATACAAAAAGAGTTTGCAAGGGACAAGCAGTTGAAAGTTATGCATCATGAGAAAAGCAAAAAGAAGGAAGCAATAAGAAGCGGGGACGGCAGATGCCAGTTGCCAGCCGTTTATATCTAATAAATTCTGCTTCATGCAGGAAAAAATTGTCACTAATCACTTTAAAGTGAATGTGACCAATGTGGAAAATAGAAAACACCAAAAAAGATAAGTTCGCCAATAAGTGAAGAAATTCAGGGGCAGGAGATAATTGGTAAAAGAAAATACCAAAAAGAGGAAGGTAACATCTTTTAAAATCCACTCCCCAGTCCTCAGGCTGCGGGAATACTTTTTTGCATCGCATTGCACGTTTAAATTCTGTTAGGTGCCCACCTTCGAATACGGGAATATTTTTCTGCATCGCATTGCACATTTAAATTCTGTTAGGTGCCCACCTTCAAATACGGGAATACTTTTCTGCATCGCATTGCACGTTTAAATTCCGTTAGGTGCCCACCTTCTAATACGGGAATACTTTTCTGCACATTTGCATTGCACGTTTAATTTCTGTTAGGTGCCCACCTTCTAATACGGGAATATTTTCTGCATCGCATTGCACGTTTAATTTCTGTTAGGTGCCCACCTTCGAATACGGGAATACCTTTTTGCATCGCATTGCACGTTTAATTTCTGTTAGGTGCCCACCTTCAAATACGGGAATATTTTTCTGCATCGCATTGCACGTTTAAATTCTGTTAGGTGCCCACCTTCAAATACGGGAATATTTTCTGCGTCGCATTTCATGTTTAATTTATGTTAGGTGCCCACCTTCGAATACGGGAATACTTTTCTGCATCGCATTGCACGTTTAATTTCTGTTAGGTGCCCACCTTCGAATACGGGAATACTTTTCCTCATCGCATTGCACGTTTAATTTCTGTTAGGTTCCCACCTTCAAATACGGAAATATTTTCTGCATCGCATTGCACGTTTAAATTCTGTTAGGTGCCCACCTTCGAATACGGGAATATTTTTCTGCATCGCATTGCACGTTTAATTTCCGTTAGGTGCCCACCTTCGAATACGGGAATACTTTTCTGCATCGCATTGCACGTTTAATTTCTGTTAGGTGCCCACCTTCGAATACGGGAATAATTTTCTGCATCGCATTGCACGTTTAAATTCTGTTAGGTGCCCACCTTCAAATACGGAATATTTTCTGCATCGCATTGCACGTTTAAATTCTGTTAGGTGCCCACCTTCAAATACAGGGAATACTTTTCTGCATCGCATTGCACGTTTAAATTCCGTTAGGTGCCCACCTTCTAATACGGGAATATTTTCTGCATCGCATTGCACGTTTAATTTCTGTTAGGCGCCCACCTTCAAATAGGGGAATACTTTTCTGTATCACATTGCACGTTTAAATTCCGTTAGGCGCCCACCTTCTAATACGGGAATATTTTCTGCATCGCATTGCACGTTTAATTTCTGTTAGGTGCCCACCTTCGAATACGGGAATACTTTTCTGCATCGCATTGCACGTTTAAATTCTGTTACGTGCCCACCTTCGAATACGGGAATACTTTTCTGCATCGCATTGCACGTTTAATTTCTGTTAGGTGCCCACCTTCGAATATGGGAATATTTTCTGCATCGCATTGCACGTTTAAATTCTGTTAGGTGCCCACCTTCAAATACGGGAATACATTTCTGCACATCATGGTTTATATAGCTAAAAGCCCACACTAGGGCAGAAAAAGAAAAAAAAAAGTAGTTTGTTGTTTTGTTTTGAGCAGGTTCAGCTCGAGGGCAAGAAGTACCATTGAAAATCAACAAAAAAGAGAGCCAACATCAAAGAAAATCAACAAAAAGAAAGAGAGTCTGCATCACCGGAAAGGGAAGAAGAGCAAAAGCTAGATTAGGAACAATTATAATTGTAGGATCATAGCTTAGAATAGCTTCTTCATTTTACATTTCTCCTCCCCGGTGTAATAAGGAGTAAGTCAGCAGGTCTCAACAGTGTCAATGCAACAGTGAGTCTGGTAGTTTTAAACTGCCAGACCTTCCCGAACTACACTGACCTGATTCCTGTTTAGCCCAGGATATGTAGGCAACCTCTGAGGCAGGGTGCGGTCAAAAGATTTTCAAAAATGCTTCTCACGGAATATGCCAATGGGCAAAAATCTCTCATTACTGCTCACTTGTCTTTGCACCGAAACTCTTCGTGTTCCCGAGCAAAGAGGGGCAACTGTGAGCACGTGATTTTTGCACTAAGCAATAAAATTCCAAAATTAAAACAAATAAATATTTTTTGAGTGCAATTGCATGTCTTGATTTGAAATTAGCTATACTTTGTGTATTTGCATAAGTAGAAATTAGAAAAAAATCAAAAAAATTAGGCTAGGTAATTACTTTGTTTAATTAGTTAGGTTTTACGAAAAATCACAAAAAATAGTTTTAAGTAGTTAAAATTAAGGAAAACTAGTAGGAAATTGCCAAAAAATACTAAATAATTAGAGTAAGTAGGAAATTAGGTTTTATAATTTTCCATAAAAGAAAAGAAAAAAAGGTATAAAGAAAATATATAAAAAAAATAGTAATATCAGAAAAATACAAAAATATGTATAGGTGTATTTGATTTGGGCCAAGAATAATTAAAAGCAGTAGCCCAGTCTGCTTTGGCCCAATGAGCTGGCCTGTCCGACCTTGTGTGAATCGATCCTCACCGTTCGATCGAGTTGAATCCGACGGCCTGAAGTTTTTTTGATCAAATTAACCAGTTAATTAATTAATTGGTTTAATCTCGACCGTTCATTCAAATTGATCAGACGGAAGAGACTTGGGTCTTATAGGAATCAACACGGCGTCGTTTTAGTAACGCCAACCACGGCCGTTGATCTCCATCAAACGGACGGCCAAGATTACCTCAGATGCCTTGCCTATATAAGGCTTTGGTCTGAAGAAATCTCGCTATTTTACGAACTCCTTAACCCTAGCCGCCCTTAACACCTTCTTCATCTCCCTCTCCAATCTTCTTCTCTAACCATGAGAACCCTAAACAGCCATGGCGGCCACCACCCTCTACGGTGGTCGCCGGCCCCTCTAACTCCCTTCTCTCTTCTTTTATTTATTCTTTCTCTTCTTCTCCACCAAGACTTCCAGAAGACAGACCCTTTCTTTTGAAACTCCGGTCACCGGAACTCCGCCGGTGACCACCAAACAACGAGAAACCTTACCAAACCAATGCCAAAAGAACCCTTTTGACCTGATCTATCACCCTACCTTAGTAGTCTCCCTCGAATCAGCCTGAAACTCTTCGAATATCCAAAAGTGTATCGCCGGAAACCTAACTCCGGCGACTCAGAACTTCAAACCCCATCAAGATCCGCCCTTTTGCCTTCCCAAACACCCCAAGCCAACATAAACTCAAAAAGACTTCACCTTGAGCCTAAAAAGAAAAACCAGAAAAGAAAAATGAAAAAAAAAGGGAATAAGGAAAAGAAACAAGGAAAAGGGTCTGAAGGGGTCCGGGAAAGAATAAGAAAAGAAAGGGAATAGGAAGCTCGGGGGACAGGCCCCGCTAAGCTAAGTACCCCCTTCCTGTTTTTTTTTTGTTTTGTTTTTCTTTTATTTGTTTGCTTGATCTATGTTTTGCATGTTTCTACATGTCTCCTCTGATCGTATGCTTCACATGTTAGACATAGGTTTTCATCTTGGCTTCTTCTTTGTTTCTATTTCACGCCTTTTTGCTTGTTTTCTCTGATTTAGTATGTCTTAACCCGTTCATGATATGGTTTTGTTTGTTATGTCCTAATCTCATGTTTTTGTAGTTCATCTTTTTGTGTCACTTTTCTCTATTGGCTTTTGAGATATCTTCTATATTTCTTATCTGTTTTCATATGTTAGTTTTAGAATCTTTCTGCTTATCTTTTGTCTCTTTTCTTTTTCTGATTCATCTTCACTTGTTTCACATCTTGCATATTCTTGTTTGTTTCTTTGTGACCACCTCATTTTCTTAACCTGTTCATCTTCCATATCAATCTCTGGGTTACTCACTGTTGTGATTTGAAAAGCCTGTTAGTGCTAGGGTTTCTCTTTGTTTTTTTGGTTTTTGACTTGTTTCCTCTATTCTATCTATCATGACCCCTTCTTCTGAATTCAAAGATCTTGCCTTTACTTTGTCATCTTGACTTATTGGTCTCTGATTCATTTCAAAGAATGATTGTTGATCTTTGTTTTATCTCTCATCTCTTATGTGTTTATTCCTTTGTCTGTGTGATCAAGGTCGTGTTTTACTTCTAATAAGTTAAAGTGGCTTTGATTCCCTTCTTCTCTTCATTTTTAAGTCATATAGTCTGATCTGTTTTGACTCTCATAGCATAAATTCTATTCTATTGTCATGCATACTCTGATATCTTCTCATCTTCATATTGAATCACTTCTGTGCATTCTTCACTTTTTGTCTATAAGTGTCTCTGTCTCTGTCTCTGTCCTCTGTTAGTATTAGGCCTCTTCTTCTTGATTGATATTAGATAACTTTTTTAGTCTGAATGATTCTTCTTCTCTGCTTAATCTCATGTTTAGTTTCAAGGCTAGGATAAGCTGTTAGTCCTATGCTTTCCCTGTCCTATTTGTTTAGCATGTTTCTAGGTTTAGTACTTGAAAGTGGACTCTGACTATCATTCTTATATTGTTCTGCCAAGGTCCATTGCTCTCCTTATTAAAATAAGTCATGTTTCATTTCATGTTGACTGTTTTGTGAGAATTTAGTGTCTGTGTATCTATGTCCATGAATGCTAAGTGTTTTAGAGTTTTTCAGTATGTCATCTAGCATGAAATGATTGTGACTAAGCCTGATTGATGTTAATTGACATGTTGCTACATGAATTTAAGTTATGTGAGTTGATTAGTTGAGATTCAACATTATCAAGCCCCTTTTCTGAGTTTTAATTGATTAATGAACAATATTTGGCTTCATGTGGTTATGTGTGCAATTGTATGTTGAAATGGCTAGGCTTGCAATAGTTCTATGTTAGTGTGAACTCTGTTAAATACATATCTGTGACGACCCAAAGGGTCATCACTTATTTAATTAATCATTTCGAGCTTTTGAGGCCTTGAAAACCTCATTCTATGTTGCCTCGATTTACGTGCACGATCCGAGCATGTAGTCGGAAAGATTTTGTGATAGAAAATATGAATTCTATGAGAAATTTGGATAAAAATGATATTAATATTGATATGGTTGACTTCGGTCAACATTTTTGGTAAACGGATCCGGACCCGAGATTTGATGGTCCCGAGAGGTCCGTAGGAAAATATGGGACTTGGACATGCGTCCGGAGTCGAATTCCGAGGCCTAGAGCCCAAGTTATGAATTTTTATGTGAAATTGTTTTTGATGCAATTATTAAAGGAAATAAATTAATTGACCTTGGTATCGGGCTCGTATTTTGGTTCCGACGCCCGTTACAAGTCTTAAATATTATATATGTGATTTCTGTAAAGTTTGGTGACATTTGGATGTCGTTTGAGATGTTTTGGACCTTGAGTCCCAAGTTTGAAAGTTTTGAAAAACTAAAGGTATGAAAATCATGCATTTGAGGCTTGATTTGATGAAAACGAAGTGATATTGACGATATGATCGCACGAACAAGTCCATAATGTGTTTTTGAGGTTGTGTACATGTTTGGTTTGGAGCCCGGGGGGCTCGGGTAAAGATTTGATAGGCCGTTGGATGAAACTCTGAATTTTTGAACTGCTGGTTTTTCACCCAGCTGTTGGCTTCGCAATTGCGAAGGGGACAGTGTAAGGCAAGGCTCGCAAATGCGAACCTTTATCGCAAATGCGAAGCCCCCTTTGACCCAGCCTTGTTCGCAAATGCGAACAATTGTTCGCATTTGCGAAGGTCCCCAGTGCCTGCCTATGTTCGCAAATGCGAACAAAAGTTCGCAAATGCGAACATTACCCATACTGCCTTATACAGCATGTGTTCGCAAATGCGAACATTAGTTCGCAAATGCGAACATTAGTTCGCAAATGCGAACATCCCTTTGTCTGCCAGTGTTCGCAAATGCGAACAAATGTTCGCAAATGCGAACAAATGTTCGCAAATGCGAACTTCCCAACCTTAGCTTATTTTTCAAACTCCGGAAATTGGTCGGGGTTCGCAATTGCGAACCCATGTTCGCAAATGCGAACACAGAGACCTGAAAAACACGAATTTCAGTTATTTCTTCACATTTTACAAAACCAAAACACCCATTTGCGATTCTTCAAGGATTTCTTCTTCATCAAAACGATTGTAAGTCACTTTTTACTTAATTCTTTCAATTCCTAACATCATTAAACATGTTTTTCATAAGAAATCAAAGATTTTCATGGTAAAATTCTTGTTTTTGTTAGAAAATAGGTTTTTTTCATAAATTGGGGAATTGGACCTCGAATTGAGGTCCGATTTTGAAACAAATTATATATATGAACTCGTGGGGAATGGGTAACCGGATTTTGGTCCTAACCCCGAATTCCGACCATGTGGGCCCGGGTTGAAATTCACTATTCATGGCAGAATGTTGTAAAAGTAGTATTTGGTATTAGGAATTAGTTTGATGAGTAGAATTGATGATATTAAATCAATTGTGTATAGATACGGTTGGATTGGAGCCAAATTGAAAGAAAAGACATTTCCACTGATTGGATTGTTCATAAGCATTCGAGGTAAGTGTTTGTTCTATCCTAGCTTGAGGGAATAGGATTATGTGTTATGTGTTATGTGATCGAGTGCGGTGTATGGGTTGTGGTGACGAGCATCCATACACTGGCGTCTAGTATGACCGTGAGTCGTTGGAAAATGATATTTTGAGATATATTACAGGTGAATCGTTATTGTTCTCCCTTGTCGGGACTTGTTGTGAAGATAATTATTGATTGCCCTTGATGGGACGATTTATGAATTGTTGTTTCTTTCTCTGCCCTTAACTGTGATTGTTATTTGGGTGAGGAAGAGTGATAATGCACGAAGGGTGATGCCGTGCCATGTTTATTTATTTATGCACGAATGTTAATGCCGTTCCATGTTTATTTATTGATTATGCACGAAGGATCATGCCGTGCCCTGTTATTGAACCATGTACGAAGGATCATGCCGTACTATGGATGCGAGGATGAGAGTAAAAGCACGAAGGGTGATGCCGTGTACTTTATTTGTTTATTTGGTGAGGATGAGAGTAAAAGCACGAAGGGTGATGCCGTGCAATTGCTTGCTATTTCTTGAAGTGATATTATTCGTGTTTACATTATACTTTGTTTTCTTCGTGAAATTATTAACTGTGGTTAATTGTTGAATTCTTTAAGATATTCCTTATTGTGTTATTACTTGCTTATTTCTTGTTATTTTGTGGTACACATATGTATATTGAATTGCACAGGTTTATGTGAGTGTCTGGTCCTAGGCTTGTCACTACTTCACCGGGATAGGCCAGGCACTTACCAGCACATGGGGTCGGTTGTGCTGATGCTACACTTCTGTGCGTTTTTGCACAGGTCCAGGTTACGATCAGGAGCAGCAGCAGCAGTAAGTAGATTGTGTGGGAGCTAATCGTATTTGAGACCGAGGTAGCTTGCAGACGTCCGCAGGCCCGGCGTCTCTTTCTTTATTTATGTTAATAGCCGTAGTCTCATTGTTCCGAGACAAACAGAATTATGTTATATTTCCTTCAGACTTTTATGTGTAGTATTCCATAGTCGTTTGTGAGTTGGTGACTCCAAGTCTTGGGTAGAGGATTTCAGTATGATTTTTACCTCGTGATTTATTATTTCCATTTCGATAAAGTATTCCGCA
>JASVEL010000391.1:0-63746 GCA_032618575.1 Nicotiana noctiflora | reverse complement strand
ACTTTATTTGCTTATTTGGTGAGGATGAGAGTAAAAGCACGAAGGGTGATGCCGTGCAACTGCTTGCTATTCCTTGACTTGATATTTCTTGTGTTTACATTATACTTTGTTTTCCTTGTGAACTTATTAATTGTTGTTAATTGTTGAATTCTTTGAGATATTCCTTATTGTGTTATTACTTGGTTATTTCTTGTTATTCCGTGGTATACATATATATATTGAATTGCACAGGTTTATGTGGGTGTCTGGTCCTAGGCTTGTCACTACTTCGCCGGGATAGGCCAGGCATTTACCAGCACATGGGGTCGGTTGTGCTGATACTACACTTCTGTGCATTTTTGCACAGGTCCAGGTTACGATCAGGAGCAGCAGCAGTAAATCGATTGCGTGGGAGTTGATCACATTTGAGACCGAGGTAGCTTGCGGACGTCCGCAGGCCCGGCGTCTCTCTCTTTATTTATGTTACTAGCTGTAGTCTCTTTGTTCCGAGACAAACAGAATTATGTTATATTTCTTTCAGACTTTTATGTGTAGTATTCCATAGTAGTTCGTGAGTTGGTGACTCCACGTCTTGGGTAGAGGATTTCAATATGATTTTCATCTTGAAATTAGTTATTTCTATTTCGATAAAGTATTTCGCATTTATTTAATTAAAATTGTGTTAAAAACAGGATAGTATGAATACAGTGGCTTGCCTAGCTACCACGAGTAGGCGCCATCACGATCCCGATGTTGGGGGAAAATCCGGGTCGTGACAAGTTGGTATCAGAGCTCTAGGTTATATAGGTCTCACCACTCACGAACAAGCTTAGTAGAGTTTGAGAGGTAGGTACGGAGACGTCTGTACTTGTCCTCCAAAGTCTATTGAGTTAGGAAAGAGTCTCTCATTTGTTCTTTCTTGTCGTGCGACTTGTTCCTCAATTGCTGATTGAATTTCTATTCTGTCCTTTCGCAGGATGGTGAGGACACGCGCTTCTTCGTCCGCTGACCAGCAGCCCGAGCCCCAGGCAGCTCCCGTGAGGGGCGGGGGCCAAGGCCGTATCAGAGGCCGTGGTAGGGGTAGAGCTCAGCCCCAGGCAGCTACCCGAGAGGTGGAGCCTCATATTGAGATTGACGAGGAGGTTCCGGTCCCAGCAGCTCCAGGGGGGCCCAGCTCAGGTCCCGGAGAGGCTTTATTTACCCCGGATCTCGGGGATGCTTTGGTCGAGAATAGCGGGATTCATGGACGGCATTGCCGGAGCGGGTTTATTATCGGTTGCCCCGGCCACTTCTCAGGTGGAGGAGGAGCCCGGACTCCTGTTGCTCGTACTCCGGAGCCGGTAGCTCCTCGGCCTCGAGCACCGGTAATTTAGCCGGCCGTGGTCACTCGGTCGAGTACCACGGCTCATCGCCGGTGATGGAGCGGCCATGACTTCCGATTCGTTATGGAGGCTTGATCGGTTCTCCAAGCTATTTACCACTACATTCGGTGGAGCCGCATCAAGAGGATCCTCAGGACTTTTTATTCGGTTGCCATGAGATTCTCAAGACTATGGGGATCGCGGAGACTAACGGAGTTGACTTCTGTACCTTCAGGACTTGCGGGATCCGCCAAGACTTGGTGGAGAGATTATTGCTTGACTCGACCATCAGGGTCCCCAGCTTTATCATGGGATCGGTTTGCGGAACTATTTATGGAGAAGTTTCTCCCTGCTACTCGGCGGGATGTACTTCGGAGGCAGTTTGAGCGCCTCCATCAGGGCACTATGACAGTTACACAGTATGAGACGAGATTTATCGACTTGGCTCGTCATGCGGTGGTGATACTTCCCACGGAGCGGGAGAGGGTCCGCGGTTATAGATGGGCTTAATCGGCCGATTAGACTCCGGATGGCTATGGACGTGGGGAGTGACATATCATTTCGGGAGGCGGCCAATGCGGCACGCGAGTTGAGATGGCTCTTGCTAGGGAGGCGGTTATTCTTCGGATAAGAGGCCTCGTCATTCGAGCGAGTTTGGTGGTTCTTCCTACGGTGGGAGAGAATCCTTTGATAGAGGCCGATCCTCCGGAGCCTTTTCATTCCGCCGCTTCGAAGCCGCGGGGAGGACCGAGGTGATCGTGGTTTTCGGGGGCATCATTCGGACCAGCTCCTGTTAATGCTCGGCCTCTTCGAGTGTTCGTGGAGGCCATTCGGGTCGTCGGGGCCAGCAACCCTATCAGGTCCAAGAGTTGCTACGGTTGTGGTGACCCGAGTCATTTTATCAGAGGTATTGCCCTTTAGCGGCGGGCAACTCTCAGCAGCGGGGTCCTCGTCCTATGATTCGAGGCCCCAGCTGACCCTCGCCTGCCCAGCCAGCCCGAGGCGGGGGTAGGGATTATAGAGGTGGAGGTCGAAATCGTAGAGGTGGAGACCGTCCGGCGAGAGGTAGAGGTCGGCTAGTTGATGGTCGTCCTAGAGACGCGGCTCGGAGGGAGGTGCGGATCCCCGATTCTATGCTTTACCGGCCGGAGCCGAGGCAGAGGCATCGGATGCCGTGATTACGAGTACTATTCTTGTGTGTGGCGAGAGGTGCTTCGGTATTATTTGACCCTGGATCTACATATTCCTATGTGTCTTCCTACTTCGCACCGTATTTGGCCGTGCCCGGCTATGCTCTGGATATTCCAGTTTATGTGGCTACACGAGTGGGCGACTCCATTGTAGTCGATCGGGTGCATCGTTCGTGCGTAGTTATATTTGGGGGTCTTGAGACCCGTGTTGATCTGTTGCTTTTGGACATGGTAGATTTTGATGTCATATTGGGGATGGACTGGTTGTCCCCATACCATGCTATTCTTGATTGCCATGCTAAGACGGTGACCTTAGCCTTGCCCGAATCACCCCGACTAGAGTGGAAAGGTACCTCAAGCCACTCCGTTCGCACTGTTATTTCTTATGTTAAGGCTCGACGCATGGTCGAGAAGGGGTGTCTAGCTTATCTGGCTTATGTTCGTGATTCCAGTGCAGAGGTTCCTTCTATTGAGTCAGTCCCCATTGTACGGGAGTTTCCTGAGGTTTTCCTTTCAGACTGCCGGGCATGCCACCCGACAGGGATATTGATTTCTGCATTGATCTGGCACTGGGCACTCAGCCCATCTCTATTCCACCCTATCATATGGCCCCGCCGGAGTTAAAAGAGTTGAAAGATCAGTTGCAAGACCTTCTTGAGAAGGGCTTTATCAGGCCAGTGTTTCCCCCTGGGGAGCACCTGTATTATTTGTAAAGAAGAAGGATGGCTCGATGCGGATGTGTATTGATTACCGGCAGTTAAACAAGGTGACTATCAAAAATAAATATCCACTTCCGAGGATTGATGATTTGTTTGACCAGCTCCAGGGAGCGAGGGTATTTTCTAAGATAGACTTGAGGTCAGGCTACCATCAGCTGAAGATCAGGGCGGCTGACATTCCTAAGACGACCTTTCGCTCTAGATATGGGCATTATGAGTTCTTGGTCATGTCCTTCGGGTTGTCCAATGCCCCAGCAGCATTCATGGAGTTGATGAATCGGGTATTCAGGCCTTACTTAGATCTGTTCGTGATAGTCTTCATAGATGACATCCTGGTGTACTCCCGCAGCCAGGAAGAGCACGAGCAACACCTCAGAGTGGTTCTTCAGACTCTGAAAGATAACCAGCTATATGCCAAATTTTCTAAATGTGAGTTCTAGCTGAGTTCGGTAGCATTTCTGGGTCACATTGTATCGGTGGAAGGTATTCGGGTAGACCCAA
Organism: Nicotiana noctiflora; assembly: GCA_032618575.1. Classification (NCBI taxonomy): domain Eukaryota; kingdom Viridiplantae; phylum Streptophyta; class Magnoliopsida; order Solanales; family Solanaceae; genus Nicotiana; species Nicotiana noctiflora. Next base: position 59,996 of record JASVEL010000391.1, on the reverse strand, counting down.
AGAAGATTGAGGCAGTCCAGAATTGGCCTCGACCAGCTTCAGTGACTGAGATCCGGAGTTTCTTGGGGTTAGCAGGTTACTAACGTCGATTTGTGGAGGGGTTCTCTTCTATTGCAGCCCCGATGACCAGGTTGACCCAGAAGGGTACCCAGTTCCAGTGGTCAGATGAGTGTGAGGCGAGCTTTCAGAAGCTCAAGACAGCCTTGACTATAGCACCAGTGCTGATACTACCTACGGGTGCAGGGCCTTATACAGTTTACTGTGACGTATCTCGTACAGGGCTTGGAGCGGTATTGATGCAGGATGGTAAGAATTATCCAGTTCATGATCTTGAGTTAGCAGCAGTAGTTCATGCCTTAAAGATCTGCATCACTTGACTGTTTTCGTTTGTTTGATCAAGCGGAGGCATTATCTATATGGTGTGACATGTGAGGTGTACACTGATCACAAAAGCCTACAGTACTTGTTCAAGCAGAAGGAGTTGAATCTACGACGGCGGAGATGGTTAGAGTTGCTAAAAGACTATGATGTTACTATCTTATATCACCCAGGGTAAGGCCAATGTGGTGGCCGATGCATTGAGTAGAAAGTATGCCGGCATGGGTAGTCTTGCATATATTCCGGTCAATCAGAGACCATTAGCTCTAGATGTCCGGGCCTTAGCCAACCGGTTCGTGAGATTAGACATTTCCTGAGCCTAGCAGAGTGTTAGTCTGCACGGTCGCTCGTTCTTCGTTATTAGAGCGTATCCGTGAGAGGCAATTTGATGATCCTCGTTTGCGTGAGTTGAGAGATACGGTACAGCGGGGAGGTGCCACACAGGTAAACCTAGATGATGATGGGGTATTAAAATTGCAGGGGTCGAGTTTGTGTGCCCGATGTCGAAGGAATTCGAGAGTTGATCTTAGCAGAGGCCCTACAGTTCGCGGTATTCTATTCACCCGAGCGCCGCGAAGATGTACCGGGACTTACGGCAACACTATTGGTGGCGCGGAATGAAGAAAGATATCGTTGCGTATGTCGCTCGGTGTCTAAAATGTCAGGAGGTGAAATATGAGCACCAGAGACCTGGTGGTGTATTCCAGAGGATTGAAATTCCCGAGTGGAAATGGGAGCGGATCACTATGGACTTCGTTCCTGGACTTCCTTTGACTCGGAGGAAATTTGATGCTATTTGGGTCATTGTTGATAGGCTGACCAAATCAGCACACTTTATTCCAATGTCTGTCTCCTACTCGTCGGAGAGGTTAGCGGAGGTTTACATTAGGGAGATTGTTCGTCTCCATGGGGTGCCGATATCTATTATCTAAGATCGGGGAACGCGGTTTACCTCGCGGTTACGGAGAGCGGTCCAGCGGGAGTTAGGCACCCGGGTTCGGTTGAGTACGGCGTTTCATCCTCGGACGGATGGCCGAGTCCGAGAGGACTATTCGGATTCTCGAGGACATGCTTCGAGCTCTGTGTTATTGATTTCGGAGGCTCGTGGGACCGGTTTCTACCATTAGCAGAGTTTGCCTACAATAACAGGTTACCAATCTAGCATCCGGATGGCTCCGTATGAGGCGTTGTATGGTAGGCGATGTCGATCACCGGTTGGATGGTTTGAACTAGGAGAGGCTCGGTTGTTGGGTACAAGACTTAGTCCAGGAGGCCTTGGATAAGGTCAAGACTATTCGGAGAGAGATTGCGTTCGGCTCAGTCCAGGGAGAAGACTTATGCGGATCGTAAAGTTCGAGATGTGGATTTCATGGTTGGTGAACGAGTATTACTCGAGTGTCGCCTATGAAGGGCGTGATGAGGTTCGGGAAGAAGGCCAAGCTCAGCCCTAGGTATATTGGTCCATTTGAGATCCTAGACAGAGTGGGAGGGGTGGCTTACAGATTAGCTTTGCCGCCTAGCTTATCAGCCGTGCATCCAGTTTTTCACGTATCTATGCTTCGGAGATACCACGGCGATCCCACTCATGTGTTAGACTTCAGTACTGTCCAATTGGACAATGATCTATCTTACGAGGAGGAGCCGGTGGCTATTCTAGACCGGCAGGTTCGACAGTTGAGGTCGAAGAGTTATCCTTCTGTGCGTGTTCAGTGGAGAGGTCAGCCTCCTGAGGCATCGACCTGGGAGTCCGAGTCTGATATGCGGAGCCGCTACCCACATTTGTTTCCTGACTCGGGTACTTCTTTCTTTTGTCCGTTCGAGGACGAACGGTTGTTTTAGAGGTGGAGATTGTGACGACCCAAAGGGTCATCACTTGTTTTATTAATCATTTCGAGCTTCTGAGGCCTTGAAAACCTCAGTCCATGTTGCCTCGATTTACGTGCACAATCCGAGCATGTAGCCGGAAAGATTTTGTGATAGAAAATATGAATTCTATGAGAAATTTGGATAAAAATGATGTTAATATTGATATGGTTAACTTCGGTCAACATTTTTGGTAAACGGATCCGGACCGAGATTGGATGGTCCCGAGAGGTCCGTAGGAAAATATGGGACTTGGACATGCGTCCGGAGTCGAATTCTGAGGCCTAGAGCCCAAGTTATGAATTTTTCTATGAAATTGTTTTTGATGTAATTGTTAAAGGAAATGAATTAATTGACCTTGGTATCGGGCTCGTATTTTGGTTCCGACGCCCGGTACAAGTCTTAAATATTATATATGTGATTTCTGTAAAGTTTGGTGACATTTGGATGTCGTTTGAGATGTTTTGGACCTTGAGTCCCAAGTTTGAAAGTTTTGAAAACCAAAGGTATTAAAATCATGAATTTGAGGCTTGATTTGATGAAAACGAGGTGATATTGGCGATGTGATCGCACGAACAAGTTCATAATATGTTTTTGAGGTTGTGTACATGTTTGGTTTGGAGCCGGGGGCCCGGGGGGCTCGGGTAAAGATTTGATAGGCCGTTGGATTAAATTCTGAAATGTTGCACTGCTGGTTTTTCACCCAGTTGTTGGCTTCGCAATTGCGAAGTATTTCTCGCAATTGCGAAGGGCGCAGTACAAGGCAGGGCTCGCAAATGCGAACCAGATCGCAAATGCGAAGCCCCATTGACCCAGTCTTGTTCGCAAATGCGAACAATTGTTCGCAAATCCGAACGTCCCCGAGCCCAGCCTTGTTCGCAAATGCGAACATCTGTTCGCAAATGCGAACATCCCCCATATTGCCTTGGTTCGCAAATGCAAACCATTGTTCGCAAATGCGAATACTGCCTATACAACCTATGTTCGCAAATGCGAACATTAGTTCGCAAATGCGAACACTCCCTTTGTCTACCGGTGTTCGCAAATGCGAACAAATGTTCGCAAATGCGAACTTCCCAGCCTTAGCTTATTTTTCAAACTCCAAAAATTGGTCGGGGTTCGCAATTGCGAGCCCATGTTCGCAAATGCGAACACAGAGACTGTAAAACACGATTTTAAGTTCATTTCTTCACTTTTTACAAAACAAAAACACCCATTTACGATTCTTCACGGATTTCTTCTTCATCAAAACAATTGTAAGTCACTTTTTACTTAATTCTTTCAATTCCTAACATCATTAAACATGTTTTTCATAAGAAATCAAATATTTTCATGGTAGAATTCTTGTTTTTGTTAGAAAATAGGGTTTTTCATAAATTGGGGAATTGGACCTCGAATTGAGGTCCGATTTTGAAACAAATCATATACATGAACTCGTGGGGGATGGGTAACCGGATTTTGGTCCTAACCACGAGTTCCGACCATGTGGGCCTGGGGTTGAAATTCACTATTTCGGGCAAAATGTTGTAAAAGATGTATTTGTTCTTAAGAATTAGTTTGTTGAGTAGTATTGATGATATTAAATCAATTGTGTATAGATACGATTGGATTGGAGCCAAAGTTGAAAGAAAAAGACATTTCCACGGATTGAATTGTTCATAAACACTCGAGGTAAGTGTTTGTTCTATCCTAGCTTGAGGGAATAGGATTATGTGCTATGTGTTATGTGATCGAGTGCGGTGTATGGGTTGTGGTGACGAGCATCCATACACTGGCGTCTAGTATGACCGTGAGTCGTTGGAAAATGATTATTTTGAGATATATTACAGATGAATTGTTATTGTTCTCCCTTGTTGGGACGTGTTGTGAAGATAATTATTGATTGCCCTTGATGGGACGGTTTATGAATTACTGTTTCTTTCTTTGCCCTTAACTGTGATTGTTATTTGGGTGAGGAAGAGTGATAATGCACGAAGGGTGATGCGGTGCCATGTTTATTTATTTATGCACGAAGGTTAATGCCGTGCCATGTTTATTTATTGATTATGCACGAAGGATCATGCCGTGCCCTGTTATTGAACCATGTACGAAGGATCATGCCGTACTATGGATATGAGGATGAGAGTAAAAGCACGAAGGGTGATGCCGTGTACTTTATTTGCTTATTTGGTGAGGATGAGAGTAAAAGCACGAAGGGTGATGCCGTGCAGCTGCTTGCTATTCCTTGACTTGATATTACTTGTGTTTACATTATACTTTGTTTTTCCTGGTGAATTTATTAACTATGGTTAATTGTTGAATTCTTTGAGATATTCCTTATTATGTTAATACTTGGTTATTTCTTGTTATTCCGTGGTATACATATATATATTGAATTGCACAGGTTTATGTGGGTGTCTGGTCCTAGGCTTGTCACTACTTCGCCGGGATAGGCCGGGCACTTACCGGCACATGGGGTCGGTTGTGCTGATACTACACTTCGTGCGTTTTTGCACAGGTCCAGGTTACGATCAGGAGCAGCAGCAATAAATCAATTGCGTGGGAGTTGATCACATTTGAGACCGAGGTAGCTTGCGGACGTTCGCAGGCCCGGCGTCTCTCTCCTTACTTATGTTACTAGCTGTAGTCTCTTTGTTCCGAGACAAACAGATTATGTTATATTTCCTTGAGACTTTTATGTGTAGTATTCCATAGTAGTTCGTGAGTTGGTGACTCCATGTCTTGGGTAGAGGATTTCAGATATGATTTTCATCTTGAAATTAGTTATTTCTATTTCGATAAAGTATTTCGCATTTATTTAATTAAAATTGTGTTAAAAACGAGGATAGTATGAATACAGTGGCTTGCCTAGCTACCACGAGTAGGCGCCATCACGATCCCGATGTTGGGGGGAAATCCGGGTCGTGACAATATCGCCAGACAGTGTTGTCAATTTTGGTATTTACTTGGTGTCAGGCATCGTATCATATGGCACCGGCGAAGTTAAAGGATTTGAAGAAGCAACTTCAGGCACTCCATGATAAGAAGTCTATTGGAAGGCCAATATGGATGTGTCTTCTAACTTGAGTCGGCATGGTTAGCTCCGAATTGTAACATTGAGGGACGTGTTGATTCTATTGTTATTGAGCTTATCAATAATCTGGGGAGATCTATAAGTTACCTTTCTGTGTTGCAATGCGTTATGATTTGTTGGTTATAGGCACACATGGTGTAGTTTCATTGTGGTTTCATAGCAGAAGTCCTCGGGAAGAGTAATTGGGTATTGCTTGATCAATGGCATATCAGTTATTTTATTTAAGGTTTGTATGATGTATGTTATTTGCTTCACTGTGGGTATGATGATTTGCTTTGGTTCCAGACATCAAATTGTGCATGGTTATTGATTTCGAGCATATATACTTAAGGTGTTTCATGTGGACCAGTGCTTGGATAGGTTTACGCATTGCAGAGAACTTATATGGAGGTATGACCCTTCGGGTTAGATTCGTGTATTCTATTTCTACGACATGAGACGGGTTCTTAGCATTTTATTGTGGTGAATTGGTGGTACAACCCTTTCATTCGAGTCATCTTCATGATTAGAGTACATTCAGATTGTTGTCTATTGGTGCACAGATTGCACGGATTGTGGCCTTAGATTGTATGGATTCGTCATGTCACCAGAGTAGTGGTGTTGGATTAGATTTGATCGTCGGGATCTTAAATGAGTACAAACTGATTCTATTCAGCATGTTGGAAGGATAATATCGGGGTTTGGCTCGGAAGTTGCTATGGTCTTTTCCAACGGAGAACTGGCTTCATGAATGGTTGATTTGAGAAATAGTTATGGCTTATTGCGTGTTTCATTTATCATTGGTAGTATATGAAAGTGATAAAATGAGACTTTAGTTGATAATAGGTGTTCTATCAATATTCGGTTGTTCTCTAGAGCTGCTATGATTAGAAGTTATCGCTAGCAGTGTTTAAGTTATGTGGTATATCTTGTACACCTGAGGTTACAAATATGGTTTTTTTACAGCTTGTTCAAACTTATTCACAATGTAAATGTGATATTCTAATTGTATTTGTGGTTTCAGAAGTGGAAATATGGTTCCATTGTTTATGGGCTAGGTTGGATTGTGAAATTTCAGTTACAATGTGTTATCGGACCTATATGAGATAGGGTGACATGGGATCACCCCTGGGAATATGCATGGTAAGGCTATTTTGTGATTTGTTGCCTTTTGGAACAACTCTGGGTAGGTTCGAGGACGAACATATGTTTAAATGGGGGAGGATGTAACGACCTGACTGGTTGTTTTGAGCTTTTGCACTTTGCTCCCCAGTTCTCGGGCATTACTTGCCCCGTGAAGTTTATTATGACTTATGTAAATTGTTGGTTTTGGATTTCAGGATGATCAGAATGAATTTGGAAGAACAGTTCTCAGTTTGAAGCTTGAAATTTGAAAGGTTTGACCAAGATTTGACTTGTTAATATATGATCTCTGATTGGAATTTTTATGATTTGGTTAGCTCCTTTAGGTGATTTGAGACTTAGGAGCGTGATCGAAATGTGTTTTGGAGGTCCGGAGTAGATTTAGGCTTAAATTTGGCAAAATTAAGTTTTTGGTATTTCTGGATGATATGTGCGATTTTGATATATGGGCCAGAATGAAATTTCGGAAGTTGCAATAGCTTCGTTATCTCATTTGGGACATGTGTGCATAATTTCAGGTGATTCGAACGTGGTTTGGTTGGATTTTTTATCCAAAGTGGAATGTGAAGGATTTTAGAATCTTAGGCTTGAATTTGACGTGTTTTGGTGGTTTTGATGTAGTTTGAGGTTTTTTGGAGATTGGTACAAGTTCGAATAAGGTTTTGAGATATGTTGGTGGCTTTGGTTGAAATCTCGAGGGCCTCGAATGAGTTTCAGGTGGTCAATCAGGCCATTCCATGAAGTTATAACCTGCAAAAAATTGCAGGTTAGTGCTATAGAAAAAAAAATGAACTTCGCGTTTGCGTGAGGCTCCTCACATTTGCGAAGGGTCAGTTGAGGAAGTCATAAATTTAGCATTTGCGTTTGCGAGGCACGGTCCACATTCGAAAAGGGCTGGGTGTCTGTACATCACGTTCGCGGGTGTGTAGTTGTATTCGCATAATTGGCCATCAGGGTCTGAGGTATTTCGTTCATCGCATTCGTGGGTGAAGGAGCGCGTTCGCGAAGAGTCAGGTTGTGAGATCATCGCGTTCGTGAGGGCCATGGAGTGACCACAAAAGAGAAAAAATGGTCAACGTCAATTTTTGCTTCGCGAACTCGAGGCTTTGTTCGCATTCGCGATTAAGGAATTTTAATACCTCGGCATAATGTTTTAAAGACCAGTTCCACGACTTTAAACCCTTGTACACCATTTTTTGAACGGGAAAAGAGCTTTGAGGCAATTTTAAAGAGATGAAATCATTTCTCTTCATTGAGGTAAGTATTTGGACCCTAAAACTTGATTATTTGTGATTAAGGAATGAAAATATCAATGTAAATTCATGAAAGTCGGTAGAAAAAGGTGGAGTTAGGGCTTGAGATTATGAGACATTTCAGGGATGATTTGGGGGGTCAAACAAACTCCGGTTTTTGAGTTCTTTAAATGTACGAACTCGTGAGATAATGAAGAACATTTTGGTAATAAATTTTGTCCAGTTCTGGGATGCGGGCTTGTAGATCGGGTTTTGACTGATTTCGGTTTTTGTGCTTAAAATCGATATGTTTCAAATGGAATTTATTCGTTTAGCATAATTCGATGATAAAAATATGTCCTTGGTAGATTGGAGCACACGGAATTTTTTTTTAAGGGCAAGGGCATTGCAAGCCAGATTTCATGCCGGATTGAGGTGAGTCACGATTTTAAATGTTGTGAGGGTATGAAACCCCAGAGTTTCATAGCGTACAACAATGTTCAGGTGACTTACACGCTAGATGACTATTGTGGGGTAGATCACCATTGGGGATTGTGACTTAGTCCATTCCAAATGACTATTTTACTGTATTTTGACCGTTAGTTGTTTAATATTATTATATTTTGGGCTAAATGCCATATATAGGCTTTGTGCCAGTTGTTTGAACCCTCGAGGTATTGTTAATGATATTTTCCTCAGTGTTTGATTTCATACTTGTGCTCAGTCATAACTTATTTTCACTGTTTTCAAAACTCAGCTACGTTAATCTGTTTTAAACAAACTAAATAATATTTTAAAGATATTTTGAGGTGAGTTTCTTATTTTACTGAGTCCCGAGGAGCTTATGAGATTCTGGCTGAGTAAGGCTGAGGGCTTGTGTTGTGGGGGTACATTTGGGTTGGGATGCATGCTGCAGTAATGCTACATTGATTATGATAATAAGGCTGAGGGCCTGAGATTGTACGCCACGAGTGGCTTGATATTTATATGAGGCTGAGAGCTTGTTTATGATTCCAAGAGATGACTTGATTATGCAATTGGGCCGTAAGGGACCCCTCCCAGAGTTTGTACACACTCACTGAGTGCGGGACCCATTGTGATATGAGATATAGTCCGAGGGACTGGTATTGTTCTGTGACATTGCCCGAGGGGCTGGTTCTGTTGTTACTGTGCCTGAGGGGTAGTGTTTACATTTCTGTTGTTCTCCCTGCATATTCTTTAACTTTTTAAAGAATGATTACTGTGATGACCCGGCCGCTCGTCTTATTAATTAATGCCTCGATCCCTTAACTTCTTTCCCTAAGTATATTTTTGCTAATGTTGTTTGTCGGGACGTTCAGTGCTGAGTTTCAGAGAGTTTTAGGACACTTTATCCCTAAATGATAGCTTAAGTGTTGAAAAGTGGTCTGTAGTCGGAGCGGTGTGAAGACGACTTTGGAATGAAAATCTGATGGTTTCGTTAGCTCAGTTAGGTGATTACGGGGTAGAGAGAATGTTCATAATGAATTTTGGAACTTCGTAACTCATTCAGGCTTGAAATGTCAAAGTTTGAATTTATGAAGTTTTCGGTGCGATAGTGAGTTTTTGATCCGAGGGTCAGAATGGAATTTTGAAAGTTGTTGTAGCTCCGACATTTCATTGAGACGTGTGTGAAAAATTTCAGGTCATTCGAATGTGTTTTGGTTGGGTTTTTTATCAAAAGTGTATTTTGATGGAATTTTAAGTTCTTAGGCTCAAATCTGCGATTTAATCGAGTTTCCGACGTTGTTTTAGGTGTTTTGAAGATTGGTACAAGTTTGAATGAGTTATTCGGTGTTATTGGTGATTTTGGTTGAGGTCACGGGGGCCTCAGGGTGATTTCAGGTGGTTAACGGGGAAATTATGGAGTAATATAACAGCTGAAGTGTCCCTCTACTGGTATTTTCGCACCTACGGCTTGGGAACCATAGATGCGGCACCATAGAAGCGGCTATTGCCCTTTCCCTCAGAAGCTGCAGAAGCGGTTCTTCTCCCGCATAAGCGGAGCCACAAAAATAGCTTGTCCACCGCAGAAGCGAAGCCCAGTGGCCTCCGTAGTTTCCGCATATGCGGATTTTTCCCAGCAGAAGTGGTGTCGCACCTATGACCCTTTTAGCGCAGATACGGTCCCTACCTTTTTAATTTAAAACCACAGAAGCAGCACGTTTCCGCATAAGCGGGACAATAGAAGCGGAAATGCCTTTCTGATATAGAAAATTCGAGGGTTTGATTTCATAAGTTAGAAAACTTAAATTGATATTGTGGAAGGGCGATTTTTAGATGGTTTAGAAGAGAATAGTATTGGTAACGTTTCTGTAGTCCCTTATAATTATATTTCATCATTTTGTAGTTGTATCCATCATTAAAATTTGAATTTGGGATCAAAAATTGGAAAAATTGGGTGAAACTTCATAGGCTAAACTATTGGGTTTTGAGAGGGTGTTTGACCTTCGATTTGAAAGATTTTATATAGTTTGACTCGCTAGAGTACGAGGGTAATAAAAATGTGAAAATTATTCGATTTCGAGATGTTGGTCTGAAGGGAATCTTGGTTATTTCACCTAATTTAACGTTGCAACTTTGAATTAAATAGAAAAACTAATTGTTTGAGATGTTATTTATAATGTGTAATTGAATTGAACAGATTTGGACCATTTGAGAGTCAAATACTCGTGGCAAAAGTGTGATTACGAGTTGATTTTGGAGCCGATTCGAGGGAAGTGTCTTGTCTAACCTTGTGTGGGGGACCTTTCCCCTTAGGATTTGTTATTTGGTATTTGATTACCCTGTACGTGAGATGACGAGCGCGTACTTGAGCCGATTGTTGAAATTCCTGCTTTTACTTAAGACATTGAGATTGAGTTTCTTTTATATTTGCTTTACTTAACCTGTAATTATAACTTGTGTTAGACTATAGAAGCATGTTTAGTTGATTTAACCTGCCTAATTGCTTAAGTTGCATTCATTGTACTACATGAAACATGCTAGGTTAGTACTATGTGTTGCTTGTCTTTCGTACTTCATGCCTTGGTATCTTCTGGCTGTGATTGCGCACTTATTTTGGGACTACGAATGTGGGCTTTCGGTAGAACTCCCCCCCCCGTGTTTGTTTACTTTGGGACTACAGGTTCGATTCCTGGTAGACCCCCCTGCACTTTTACTTTGGGACTGCGGGTTAGATTCCCGATAGATCCCCTTGTACATTGATAGTTGGACTACGGGACGGTATCTCGGGAGATCCTTCAGATTGGTACATGAGTTGGACAACGGGGCGGTATCCCGGGAGACCCTCATTATTATCATTGATATTGAGTTGTATTTCCTTTTTTTTCTGTTCTTGCGTTGTTGTTATTGCCTCCCTGACCTGCCTTATCTCACTATTGTACTCATTATTTTTGTCATATTTTCATACTGTTAATTATTATTATTATATTTTGCCTCAGTAGGGCGCTGACCTTCCTTGTCAGCACCCAACCGAGGTTAGGCTTAGCACTTACTGAGTATCAATATGGTGTACTCATGCCCTTCTATGCATGTTTTTTATGTGCAGATTATCCAGGTACCTCTACTCAGGTGCACTATCCTTAAGGCGAGGAGCTATACAGAGACTTTGAGGTATATCAGCTGCATCCACAGACCAGGAGTCTCTATTCTGTTCCAGCCTGGTCTCTATTCTGTTCCAGCCTAAGTATTTGGTTTATTCCTTTATCTCAATTGTTTAGATATTCTGTAGTTAAAGAAGCGTACTATGTTTCTATTAGCTTGTGGTTCCCGTGAGTTTCCAGGCTTTGTGATTGAGTTGTAGACTTCCGCTTATCTTTATAGTTTGGTAGGCCGAGCGGCCTTATATACGGTTGTTATTTTATAAGTTCAATTCAAACAATTTATTCCGCAAGTTAACTTGTTAAATTTATGCATTTTAGGCTTACCTAGTCATAGGAACTAGGTTCCATCACGACATGTTCATGGAGAGTGAACTGGGGTCGTGGCATAGATTTTACTTTTTATCTATATCTTCAGATTTTGCTATGCCTCTTTAGCTTAATGTTGTTCCTTATGTGGTTTTGTATTACTCAGTCTTCATTCATTTTTTTATTCATTGGGTTAGAAGTACTCACTTTACTCTCTGCACCTTGTATGCGGATTAAGGTAATTCTGAACCCGATAATGAGTATTGGTTGCTCAGAGGCAGAGTCATCGGAGTTTAGCAAGATAGTTGCCCGACGTTCGTAGCACTGCTTTTCTCCCTCTCGATTTCATTAGATTGTATCTAGTACATTTTAGACACTTATTGTATTCAAACGTTAGCAGATGATCATGACTAGTGACACCCTGATGCCGGCTATGTTGGGTCTGTTCTCAGCAAATTATACTGTTCACTGCATACTTTTGAGATTTTATCATATTTACGACTTAATACTTTTTATGTTACTGCTTAAGATTGGAGTGAGATTCTGTCGGCTAGCCTTGTCTTCATGAGAGGCGCCATCACGATCGGATCCGGGTTTAGGGTCATGACAAGAAACAACAACATATTGGCAAGGGAATCAACAATAAAAAGAAATACATTCCGGCAAGGGAATCAACAATAAGAATTAAATACATCCCGGTAAGGGAATCAACTATAATTAAATTTGTACCAACAATTAACTTCACAAATGAAGCTCATCTGTAGCCAATGCTCAACAATAAATAAACACCGAGAAGATAATCATAAGTCTTGCTCAACATGGATAATCAACAATTTAGGCAATTGTAGTACTTATTAAGAATCACAATGATCACATTTTAAGATTCACAAGCATGCTTGAAACCAATATATAGAAACTCGTCACCACACATATACATCGTACACACACTAACATATAGCAAATAAGACATAAAACCTATTTCCTTAAGTTAAGGTAAGATCAAACACTTACCTCGATTCCACGGCCACGAATCAAGCCTCAACTATCATTTTCCCCTTTGATTCCACTTGCAATTCAATGCTAGTACTAACTTATTAATATCAATAAATGCTAAATAATTCATATTCGATGTTTAATTATAGCTTTCCCAATAGTTTCTCCAACAATTCAATAATCGATCACGGGCCCGCTTTGTCAAAACTCGAGGTTCGGACCAAACCTTGAATACTCATTCATTCATGAGATCAAATATGCAATTAGTTTTGGAATCCGACCTCAAATCGAGTTCTATATCACCAAATTTGTATAATCCCCAATTTTCATAAAATCCCTAATTTTTACCCTTAAAGAAAAAGGTTTAGACCTAGAAATCTAATGGGTGTTGATGAAAAATAATAGAAATGAGTCTAATACCATATACATATGGTTTGGTGGTGAAATCCCTCTTGAAAAATCGCCCAATATCTGATTTTAGAGAAGAAGATATAAAAAATATGACTAAATTTCCGTTCTAGTTCTGTTTTAAAAAGACTGGGCAGGCGTCCTTTGCGTACGTGAAGGGCTTACCGCGTTTGCGAAGAGCTGCCTTCCTCAGGCTTACGTTAACGCGAGTTATTCCACGCGTTCACTAAGGGTAAGCCCCCTGACCTTCGCATTCGCGAAGGAAAGTACGCGTTCGCGTAGAAGAAATGATAATTTCCCAGCCTACCTCCATTTTACTATACGCGTTCGTGTAGAGCACCCTCCAGCGCTCTGCGTTCGGGATCCAGGTAACGCGTTTCCATTGAACAAACCCAGCCCCAGCCCTGATCACATTTCGCGATCGCGAGAGTGGCTTCGCGACCGCAAAGCATATAGTGTCTGTGTACCAGAAGCAGCACAAACAACAGAAGTTTCTAAGTCCAAAACATCCTGAACCCCATCAAAAAATCAGCCCAGCCCTCAGGGCTGCAAACCAAACATGTATACTAACCTAGAAATATCATACGGTCTTACTTGTGCGATGAAATCGCCAAAATATCACCTAGAACTATAAGTTTAGCATCAAAATCAAAGAAAAATCTAAGACTCTTAAAGTTCAAATTTTTCAATAGAGGGTCTGATTCATGTCATATGAATTCTTTTTCTTTTCAAATTTTACAGGCACAACTACCAGGCTGCGGAACTAAACTACGGGTTGATACCATCAAATTCAAACATCTTTAAATTTAAAAACTCTTATAATTTTAGTTAAACAATTTTCTTCAAAAATTTATTTCTTGGGCTTAGTACCTCAGAACTTAATTCTAGGCATACGCCCAAGTCCATATTTTTCGACGGACCCATCAGGACAGTCAAATCATGGGTCCGGATCCGTTTACCGAAAATATTGACCGATGTCAACTCAAATTTAATTTTAAAGGAAAAATTAGCTTTTTCCTCAAATTTTTACATAAAAGCATTACGGATATATGCCCGGACTATACACATAAATCAAGGTGACACAAGAGAAGGTTATCAAGACCTCACAATACATAATTAATTTTTAAAACAAGTGATGACTTTTTGGTTCACATATATTCTACTTTCTATTTGATTATTTGTTGATTCTTATATTTGTGTATGCATTTGGCAACAACACTTGTCGTGTAAATTAATTACGTGATTCAATCAATTAGTGCTAAACAATCAGCTCATCCTTCAATAATTCATTTTATTGTTTTTCAACTTACAGATCGAATCTAAGATTTTCTTTTGTTAGAGTTTATTTTACGTTGCTTCCTACATTCTCAGGGGTGAAGGGGATTTTTTTCCCCTTTAGTCAATTTGGTGAGACTTAATAAGATTCGAATCTGATATATTTGTAGTTGAAATTGTAGGAAAAATTGGTGAATTCTTTTCAGAACATTCGCTCCGTAAAATTCCTTTTTCCCTACCTAAGAAAGATTCCTTGATTATGTAATTGCTTACGAATACAAGTTCTTTTTGTCTAAATAATGTAAATATTATAATATTTGTATTTCTTATTTCACAAACAATTAAGCACCCCCCCACCCCCCCCCCTCACCGGGCCATTTTTTGTATGTGTATATACGTGTGCATATTTTGGGGTTTTTTTGTCAGGATTAAAAAAAAAAGATTTAATCACCTCGTGTAAAAATTTAGCATCCAATTCAGTACTTTAAGACAATATGTAGAGTAATCCAAATCATAAACAATGCTAACAATCTTCTTTCTTTTTTCTTGTTTTTCCCTTAATTCTGTTTTTTCTTCGAGAATTAGATATAATATACAACATCATTTCTATTGTTCTTGTACATAACTTTACCATTTCTTATTGTGAGGATAATAATTGTTGCGGACTTTTGTTGAAATTTTGTGTTGCTCGAATTCTTCAAATATACTAATGAGCACGTGTTAGAATCTTTTAAAAGCTTTCATTTTTTTTTTGTTTTGGAGGATCTATACGATTACTATCATACTATTAGAGGATTGGAGCAACGTAATTGGAAAAAACATATAGAATGACCTAATATTATCCACTGCTCCAAACAAACAAAAAATAATATTATCCCCTTTGACTACTCAAATTTCAAACCCTAAAAAGGGGGGAGGGGAGAGGCGGGTGGAAAGACTTTAGTTTAAATGCAGTATCGCACTTTGGTAAAATTAAAACAGTATATGTCCCATCATCGGTAAGTCTATGATTCTTTTTAAAACAAAAATTTTGGACTCTCTAAGCTCTAAGAGATGGAAACATATATTGCCACATCAATGTGAACAAAGAAAAGTAATATCTTGTTGATCTTGCTTTAGAATAAAATTATTGTGGGCAGGAAAATGACTATTTCCACGTTTGCATACCAAATGCTCTCACTTCTCGTAGATTGATATTGAATAATTAGTAGTTTACTGCAATGAGCTTAACTGGGATAGACAAGTGTTTAGCTCGAAAATAAGAACAATAATTAAATCTGATTTGTGATTTTAAAGATATATGATTAATTTATATTAATTAATAATTAAGAAATATGAAATAGAAATGAAAGAAATAAGTGAATCAAACCAATGTTACTCAACAGTGATGACCTCGAGATAGACCAGAAATAATAAAATAAGAACAATAACGAGAAAGAACAATTCTGATGAACAGTAAGCGAAAAGTAGAAACTATATTCTTTGCCAATGATTAGATGATTACAAATGATTGAAGCCCCTTTTATATAATAAGGAAACCCTAAATAAGGTAAATTTCTATTTATAGTAAGGAATATTATTGGTACAACTGTCTAACCACCTAGTACGGAATCGTACAATTCTATTTCGGGGTTTACGCCACGATCTTAGGGACGTGGCAAGAATTAGCTCACTCTGTTACAAATCCATAACGGTACAATCTCGGGGTCGAGCACATTTAACTTCGGTATTCCTCGCACACTTATCTTTGGCAATTGCATTCTGTTCTCGAGCTCGCGTCTAGTCTGTCGACCTAGAACTCGAGCTTACTTGAACTCGGACCTAAGGCAATCCCTCGAGCCTGGGAATCGAGCGTACCTGATTTCGACCGTATTCAGATAGTCCCCGCATTTCTTAGAGTAGGTCGATAAAAACGATTTGATCTTATATGCTCCAGTGCCTCGGTCCCAATGCCAATCTCGTGAGGTCGGCGACTGAAGTGACTGAAATGTTGCTTTCGTGTAGTTCCCAAAGTCATTAATTGGAGGCATCTAACTGTCGGCTATTTGGCTTCACCAATACGCTTAAATGACTTCTATAAATTGGACAACTTCACAACCTTTGCAAATTTTATTTCTCTAATCGTTTTCAAAATCTCATTAGCTCCTTCAACTTCTCTGAGTTCATCCTTTTGTTTAACTTGCCCTTACTTCATCATCAACCATTTCTCTCTGAATTTCTACACCATAATGGCCAAAACATCAAAATTTATTCCTTGAAATGAAAAAGCCTCTTCATCATCGCGACCGGCCAAAAGTAGAATGGCACTGCCACCTCTGATCGATGAGTGTATTCCCTCGCAATGTGAAATAACCTTCGATTTCAAAATCGAGAAACCTGTATCGATACCAGGCCGATGTGAGCCCATTTCTCGATACATTTGTTTGATAACCAGATATGAGATCATACATGTGAAAAATGACTACAATTGAGAGAACAAAAATGTAGTGACCCCTTCCCCTGAAGAGGACAGTACTACTCACAAAGCAGGGTACTTAAACGTGACCCGTTCATGTTGGGCCCTACCGATCTAGCTTTGGGTCCCATTAATCCAGTTCTTTTTTGCCAACAATACCAAGTGACGTTGGGCCAAATATATCCTTTGTTCTGGCGCATTGTCAAACTGATCAGATTCTTCTCGAGACAGGTCGATGGAATGCCCTTTACCCTCGATCATCTGATCAGGCTATACGGTCCTCGTCTCTATCGAGGCGGCCTAATAAAGCTACAACACCGATCCATAAAATCTCATTTTTCTAGCATCGATAAAGACAAAGATCGAGGGCGGATAAGCTGATTTGTTAGAGTCAAGACTTCCGATCTGATACCTGCTCAGAGGATGCCATTCCTCAAACAATGGAATATGAAACGTAAGTGCACATTTGTCAATAATTACTTTATGCCCTATTTTTCCTTTTCTTTGTCTACTTCATCTTTTTTCTCGATCTAACCCATTGTCGATGGTATGAATGTTTCTTGGTTTCCTGGTACGGTCCAAGACATCAAAGGTTAGGTCCGAAAGTTGGTCTCTACTTCTTCGTACACGGAGCGCAGATGCCGTGATTTTGCCAAAGTTCATGGGAGGCTAAAAGCGATGGTGAGTCCTTTTGCTTTTTTGTTTGTGCTTCTCAGAAAAAGACTTACTTTGTCTTTATGCAGGCCTCAAAGACCCCATTGCTATGAAGCCGCCCCCTGCCCAGTGAAGAGGAAATCCCAAAACCTTTCCAAGAAACGAAAAGGAAGATGGGTCACCCAAAAATTCCCTAAAGCCTAAGAAAATCAAGGATCGAAAGCCTAAGGTCAATAATGTGGCCCTATCTCCAGGGACGGCCCAACGCCTTATGGACTAGGAGAAGAGAGGGTGGACGACCATTGCCTGTTGGTAGTTCCTAAAAGAAGAAGCACTAACGCTAAGAAGTCTGCCGAACCGATGATAGCTGGCGTGGTTCATTCCAAGACCAAAGAAATATTTGAGGGGAGTTCAAACAAAGTCCCCGAGCGATCGGGCAGCAAAAGAGCACCTCATTTTGGAGGTTATTTGGAGGGTGAGATCGAGGGAGGTCCTTCAAAGATAGAGAATACCCGAAGTGGATAACTTGGGATAATTAATGTGGATGAGTCATTGCCTGGTCCTGAATTCTCCGATGGGCAATTCCAAGATGTTCGGAACATGAGAACTCCCGATGTGGGGATGAGTCATGAATGGCATGATATCCTTCAAGAATTCCTTGCATGGATCGAAGATGGCCCCGACCCAAATGTATGTTTTTCAGTTTTGACAAGGACCATCGGCTCTTCAAACAAGTAAGTTTATGTCCTTTAAAATTACACCCGCGCCTTATCCTTGTTTTTATGAGCCTAACTTTTCCCAGTTTGTGAAGAATGTGATGCTTCATAAAGAACCATTCTCCAAGTCTCGAGCTGAGATTTATCGATCTGAGGCCGAGCTTAAGAAAATCTCAAAAGATAGGGACGATCATAAAACCCTCTATATCAAGAAAGAGGAGGAGATCGGTGACCTTCGAGCTGAACTAGCGGAGGCTCGTCAAGAACGGACTGAGCTTGTGGAAAAGGTAACATACCCTTCGAAATTTTATTATGAATTTCCCCAATTGGTCGTCTAATGCTTCAACTTTGTAGGTTCAGCAAAAGGGCGAGTTAGTGGAGCAACTTCGAGAGGAGCTCAAGATGAAGGAGGCCGAGACCTTAGGGTCGAGGCAAGGCATGGACCATATCACTTCGAAGAAGGATACTCTTCGAGAGAAACTGGCTTCAATTGAATGCCAGCTTCAAAGTATGAAGGAGGAGAGCTTGGCTCGAAGTCGCAAAATCAAGGAGCTTGAAGCTAAATGTGCTTCTAAGCTTGCCAAGGCCAAATCTGATGTAGAGGCATTTATATCTTCATCCCGAGCCGAAGTCAAAGCACCAAACACCCGAGCAAAGAAGATCTACGGCCGAAGATAAGCTATCATGTACACTTGATCATGCCAGGTGACAGTCCCGAAGAGACACTCCCGAGGAGGTGCATGCTTGTGGCTTCGATCTCTAAGCCAATATTGAAAAAGCAAAGATTTAGGAAGAAGAGGCTATCGTTTTGCTTTCTGATGATGAGTATTCAGCCAGTGGCTCCGAGAGTGGAAGAGACAAAGATGAATTCCCCGGGGGAAGGTTCCCAAGGATGAAGCTCCTGAAGATCCGGCTGCCGAAGATGTGGCCTCAGAGTAGATTTAAGTTCTTTTTGTATTTTTGCATAAGTAACTCTCGTGTAAATATCTTTTGTAATCATCTCTTGGAAATACAAAAGGACTTCTTTGTCTCAATTTTGACTTGTTTTGAATCTCATTTTGTCCTTATTTGTGGAAAACTTGATTGCATAAATCAAATGTTCAGTTAGAGTACTGTTTTGGACACAGAACATTATAAACCCTTAGGTTTTCATCGATCAATATAATACCCCTTAAGGTTTTTGTTTATCCTCGAGCTAAATTTAAAGTGATTTGATGTGAGCTCTGATAGCAGGACTCTTGAGTCCGAGTTGAGTAAGAGTAAGGGTTAGAACTTATGTATTTTGGCACTTAGGCTCTTTTAGGTCTACCCTTATGCTTTTTTATATCGGCTCTTAGGCTCTTTTAGTTGGGCCGATTTTCGGCCTCTAAAGCAGCTATACTTTTTCCCACTTTTTGGCTAAAAGGCTTAGTGAAAATTTATCTCTGACTTAGCATGCATGTGTTTTTTGTACCCATTAGATTTTTCGAAGGTTCGACGGATCAGTGCCTTATTAGTAATTTGTTTGTGTAAACATAATTGAGTACCTCTTGAGGTTTTCTCGAAGGCTAATGTTTATCGAATCCTCTAAAGTACTCGAGGGCTAATTTTATCAAAGCCCTTTATCTTTGTTTTTTCTTAGGGTAGCCCGATTTAATTGGTTTTTTCAAAGTGTTTGAAGGCCTTTAATTTATGGTGGAAGTTAGTCATCTCCAAGCCACATTATCTCGGTCGTAGCCTTTTTATATGACCGTAGTCTTTAATATGACCATAGCCTTCAGGTATATCTCTTAGACTTATTTCTCAATAACGTTTCAAACTTGTTCAAAACGCTAGTCCCTGAGTATGTTGGCCTTGGACTTCGTATCAAAAGGAGTGCCTCTTTGAGGTCTTATGAGTCCATGTTTTTGTTGACTTGAATATGCTGACTATCATTGTTAGTCCCCGTGTATCTCGGGGGTGTCTTCATGTTCTAGGCTGTTTCCTATAGGATTATAAGTGTAGAGCTCGTATAATAGTAGACTTCTTTGAGATACAGAGTGTATTTTATATATATAAAATGCTTCTTCAAATAATTGATACATGTGTACATATTTTGCCATCGCGGATCGACTATTTTATATGGACATGGTTCATCTGATCGTTTGGCCCATTACAAAGTTCTCCCATCGAGGCCCTTTTAGACGTGAAGTATGTTTATCGAAAATATAACCTCCAAGGGTGATGCCTCCACCCCCCAGTATTCAAGTTTTATTGAAAAGAATCCTTGTATACTGTTGAGTTATCCTTAGGTAGCATATAGTTGTTGCCTCGTTAAAATCCTCGCCGATAAACCCCATTTGGGACAATATTCGATCTAAGGGAAAAAGCGTGTAACGCATGCTTTAAACCTAAGGCCTTCGTGTAAAAAGGTGCCTCCGATATTTTCTATCGAACACCTGCAATGAGTTAGTTTCAAATCCAAATGGACAAGAAAGATACATTCATACCATAGCAATAGTAGAGTTTGAGTAACGACTAGGTTCCAATCGTTTGGCAGTTGTGAACCTACCATTGTGCTAACTTTGTACAATCCTTTATCGATAACTCCGAGGACTCGGTATGGTTCCTCCCATCTCGTGCCCAATTTCCCTTAATTCAGATCTCGAGTATTGACGGTGACTTTCCGCAAAACTAAGTCCCTGGTTCTGAGGTGTCGAAGGTTATCCCTTTTATTGTAGTATCTTTCGATCCTTTGCTTTTGCGCAACCCTCAGAACAAGTGTTGCTTCTCATTTCTCATCTAATAGCATGAGGTTTGTATTCATAGCCTCGTGATTTGACTCCCTCAATGCATGTCAAGACCTGGCGCTGGGTTCTCCGGCCTCGACAAGGATAAGGGCCTTTGAGCCATATACTAAAGAAATTAGGGTAGCCCTAGTGCTAGACTTCGATGTTGTTCGATAGGTCCAAAGGACCTCGGGTAGAACTTCTCTCCATTTCCCCTTTGAATCATCCATTTTTTTTTAAGTTTTGAATGTTTTGTTTGTTGACTTGGCCTGTCTGTTTCCAGTTGGGTGGTATGTTATTGATATTACCATATTTATTTTGTGTGCTTTGACAAACTCCATTACCTTGCTGCCGATGAGTTGTTTTCCATTGTCATATACAATCTCGACAGGTATCCCGAACCGCATGTGATGTGGTCCAAGATAAAGTCAATAACTTCTTTTTCTCTAACCTTTTTCAAAGGCATATGTTTTCACCCATTTAGAAAAATAATCAGTCATAAATAAAATAAATTTAGCTTTACCTGGGGCCATTGGTAGAAGGCCGACTATGTCCGTTCCCCATTTTATGAAAGGCCACAAGGATATGACTGAGTGGAGTTGTTCTCCAAGCAGATGAATCATTGGTGCAAACGTTAACATTTGTCACATTTTTTGACAAATTCCTTAGTATATTTTTCCATGTTGCCCCACTAATATCCTGCCCTAATGTTTTTGCGAAACAACGACTCGGTGTCTGGTAATTCCCATAAGTACCTTCGTGAATTTCGCGTAGAACATATTCATTCTCCCCTGAACCTAAACAAACTACTAATGGTCCGTTGAACGTCCTCCTGTACAAGTTTCCATCTCCATCTAATGAGAACCTAGCAGCCTTGGTCCGTAGGGCCCTCGATTCTTTATGGTCCGAGAGGAGTTTACCATTTTTCAAATAGTCGATATACTTGTTCCTCCAGTCCCATGTCAAACTTCTTAAATTTTTTTTGGCATACCTCTTCAACCACATACCTCGATAACTGAACGACAGCTACCCAGGATAATGTCATCTTTTTCCACTGGGGATCCCAGATTAGCAAGTGCATCGGCCTCGCTACATTGTTCTCGATCACATGATCCTGTATCCACTCCTTGAATCGGTGCAAAGTTACCTATATCTTATACAAATATCCTTGCATTCTATCTTCTCGAACTTCAAAAGTATTTTATAGTTCACCACCAACAGTGAGTCACACTTGGCTTCAATGACTTATGCTCTCAAGCCTTTAGCTAGTTAGAGACCTACAATCATGGCCTCATACTCGACCTCATTATTAGTTAACCTAGAAGTTTTGGTAGATTGTTTGATGGTACCACCCTTAGGTGGTTTTAAGACAATGCCAAGTCTGGACCCCTTCACATTCGAGGCATCATTTATGAAAAGGGTCCAATACCATTAATGATGTAAACGAACTTAGCAGGAGTTTTTTATCCATCTAGTTATTGTCACACCTCTTTTTTATGGAGCTCTACTTGGATAATGAATGTGTATTTCTACACTTTACCCATGAGGGCGTAAAAGGAGTTTTTCCACTTTAAGGACAATCGAAACGGGATTAGTTATTTAAATTTCCAGAGTCGCCACTTGAGAATATAATGGTGTCCCAAGTCACTGGTTTAATCCCGAATCGAGGAAAGTTTGACTCTGTTATAGTCCGCGAACAAGAAATCCGAATAAGGAAATTTGTTAACATGGGAGAAGGTGTTAAGCACTCACGGATTCCGTGGTTCTAGCATGGGTTCTCAAATGTTGTGTTGATTTTATCTGATTTCAATTTATATATTCTAATCATGTGCAAATATACCACTTTTGCATTTTATGAATTTTCAACGTCGTGAAAATACATCCTCGACCACACCGTACCAGTACGCCTGTGGCTTTGAATATATTTTGACTTTGCTGAGAGTAGGATTTGGATCACATAAATGTGCACCCGTTCAAATGAATGTATATTAAATTATGCTTAGCGGTGTCTATTCTTGTTATATTTGGGAAAAGATCGTGATATTGTTAAAATGGTCATTCCAGGTGTGAAGCTTTATAGTTATTATTTGGGGGCCCGTGCATTTTTATCTTGTTACGAGGCTCTTCGTATTTCTTTTTAAAAGGTTAAGCCTATTTGTATACTATGTTCTCTAATATGGTTTTTCCCTTATTATAACTGTTTAGGAGCAGTTCTTATCATTAATTATTAGAATCCATGCCATTGGGCCTGGAATCTAGATTAGCTTAACAGGGCTGCACCAGAGTGCTATTGGCTAACTAAAGTCTATTCAATATTATTTAGATATGTTCTCACATTCTCAAGAGCCATTTCAACTGGATATGGGCCTCTATTCACACTTAGGCCCAGATTATTAATATCTAAAGCAAGTTTAAGGCATATTAACATTTTAATAACAGCACTATGAGCAAATATTATTCAATATTAGCAATTAACTGTTTCTACTAATGCCAATTTACATTTAAACATTACTTGTTTCAATATTATCAATTAAATAAGAACGTTGACACACAGTTTCAATCAACTCGTCGATGTTTAGCTTCTAAATTAACAGAGTCTAAATTCATTAATCGAAGTTGGTAAAGAATTTCTCTATTATTTTCCTTAAATGAGAATATTATTCTAAACCTTCAACTAAACACATTCAAATTGTAAATTGAATTTTATTCATACTCTAATTTCTGTTTTACACCATACATTTAAGTTTGAACATGGATTTCATTGCTAACCCAGTTTTAGTAATGCTAAGACATTAACACTATTTAGAATTCAACTAAGCCATATTTTCAAATTAACTGGTACTGATTTGAAATTCCATTGACAAAAATATAAGCATTTGTGTATTACACATCTAAATTTCAGAATAGTTATAAATCTATAAGTGAATCGACAAAGTTTAGGCTAGTTTTACTTTTAGATTTAGGTGATTATTTTAACTAACCTATTTAATCTATTTCCTACATTATATACTACTACTATAAATCTGAATTGAGTTCGTGCAACCCAATGCTTATTACAACCCAATTCCTAATGAATTACATGAGATATAAGTATCCATAGCTAAAAAAACAGAAGAATAGATATACAATTGCAAATTAAAACTAATCAGCATTTCATTTCTTCAACGCATTTCAATTACATCCTTGAGAGGTAGTAGTGTACCTGATTAAATGAGATAAAAACAATGAGTTCTAAGGACGAAGGAGAAGAAAATCAGCGATAAGCAGAGCAACCAAGTATCAACAGCAATAGAGGCAGATTAACACAGCAACAGGTACGGCTTCAGAATAGAGAACCCAGCAAATTCAACCAAGCAAGTAGAAAAACCCAGCGAATTCAATCAACAGATGTACAACAACGAATAGAAGACCAAAATAATAGTAGCAGTATTTTAGTGTGTATTAAAGTATTTCAATATCTATTCGTGTATTAAAATTTTCTGAACCTCTGAAATAAGGTCTAAAGGGGCCTATTTATAGAGTAGAATGGGAGGGAAATTTGAATTAAATATTCAGATTTCCCACCTCTACTCTTTTTGAATTATTACAGTTTAGTCTAAGCTAATTTGACAGGAATACAGTTGAACCACTGCTAGAAGGTTCTAGGGTATTTTCTATCATTCCATTTAGGCGTTAATGCCTTTATTACCCTCACTTGCTAAGGTTTATTTCCTATTTACCATTTAACTATGCATGAATTACCCTTTATTGTTCAGCAAATTACACCAAAACCTTGCCCATTTGTCTTTTGTGCCCTTATTATTTCTAAATAATTTTCAGAAAACCATTTTCCATTCCCCTTTTGCCCCATATGTCTTATATGTATTTACCTGACCTGCCTTAGGTTTGTTAAGACCTTGAGTAGTCAACAGTATTTAACAAACAACCCCTAAGACTTGACCTATATATTATAACCAGTTTATACTAGGTAAACCCTTTCAGAACTAACCACTTTATAAAGATAGCCACAAATACCCTTTTATAAGTCAGAAGTCAAATTGTTTTGAAATAATAGCCATATCAAGCATTTACATACATAGCCCTAATATGACTAAGTACTCAAAAATTTAGAAAAGTCAAAAACTGCATTACAGTAATGGCCAATTTCAAGTAATCTTGCAAATATAACCCTAATTACGACTAAACCCTTAATTAATCAGAATTCAGAGAAACAAATTGACAATGGCTCAATCCTAATTAATCAAAACATTTAATTGAAAAGGATCTATCAAACAAGAAGATTAAACAACTACACAACATATCATTTAACAAATGACTTCCATCAGAACCAAAGAGTACTCAATCGATTTCAAATATACACAGAAAGATTTCTAACATGCAATAGGTCTAGGCTAAAAAATAATCGAATACAGAAGAATGAAGCACAGTAAAGACAAACATGGGTTCAGGGTGTCACACTTCCTTTTTTCACGCACATATATGAATGTGTACGTAATGTTCCACTGTTTAATACTACACCCCGAGAAGGGATATAATAATAATCAAGGAAGGAGTTTTTCCACTTAAAGGACAGTCAGAACGGGATCAATTTATTGAATTATTCAGAGTCGCCACTTGGGAAAATAATGGTGTCCCAAGTCACTGGTTTAATCCCGAACCGAGGAAATTTATGACTCGTAATACAGTCTGCGAAACTAGAAATCTGGATAAGGAATTCTGTTAAACCGGGAGAAGGTGTTAGGCACTCCCGGATTCCGTGGTTTTAGCACGGTCGCTCAACTGCAATTTTTGCTTTTATCTGATTTCTTTATATATTTTAACTACGTGCTTTTAATGTTCCGCTTTTTCATTATAGAAGAATTGCGTCGTCACGAAAACACATTTCGAGTCACACCACAACCGGTACGCCTATGACTTTAATGTATTTCAGTTTCGCCGAGAGTAAGATTTGGGTCACATAAACGCGCACCCATAATTAGGAAAGTATTTTATTAAAGTCGTGCCTAAGGATTCTATGTATTGTTAATTTTGGGAAAGACCGTGAAATTCGCTAAACGGTCTTCCCGAGTCTAAATTTTTATAAAATTTATTTGAGAGCCCCGCAATTGTGTAATTTTATGTGGCGAGGCTCGTCTCATTATTTAAAGGTCAATCCTAGTGTGAACTATATTGTCTACTTTTGTTTTTGTCCCTAATATTAATTTGATACCTAATCCTACATGTATAAATTTACGATTAGGGGGCTCTTTTAACGATTTTCGCTCTAACAGTGTATATAACAATCACTGCGCAACTGAGCCCAATACAAAGAAGAATAAAATCTGGGCTTGAGGCCCGTACATGTACGCCAGCCTGCTGTCGTATGCCTTTCTAGGCAAAAATCTCACCAATACACAGTGCCTAATGATTCAATTATGCTTTACTAAAGCCAAAACCTATAAGGGAACAATACATGGTGGAAGTGATATTCAAACTTGGCTTTCTTAAAGGACAATTGCTGCCAGGTCTCCTTATTTGAGTTGAATTTTAATTGCAAAAAAAAAAAACTTCTGGTTAGCTTTATAAATTGGTATGTTTCCTCACTTTCACGGTTTACAAACAACGATTCTCCAACTATATCAATTAATACACACGAACAACTAATTGTTGTTTATACATATGTTTACCTATTCTATCAATTCTCTAAATAAGAACTCAATCTATGTCAATTAATACAAAACAAAATTTGTACAGTACATAGAAACACAATTGAAATTGATTTGTATTTCACTAATCTCAATTCTAATTGATAACCTTATATAAACCTGTTAAACCGACTAACTATCAAAATTTAAAGATGTAATTCAACATTTAAATGCTACAATACCAAACGAGCTATCGATTCCGAAACAATAATATCAATTACAATCCAAACTCAATAATATTAATTAACCAACAGAATAAAAAAAATAAGCTAATTAAAAAGCAATACACAGCAGATCCTTCACAAATAGGCTTCAATCTCATTTCCATTTCAAGTTGTAGTCTTACATGGTGAAATTTAGAAGTAAGTACCTGAAAATTGAAATTGTGAGTAGAAGATTCCAGCAGTAAACGCAGTAGCAATCAAACACAGGAGAAGATTTTCAGAATTTTCAAAATTGTTTCAAAACCAAATCTCACTCAAAGAACAATCACCCACTGATTTGTGACGAATCTACTATTGTTTTTGGATTTTCTATATGAATTTGAAGGTAAAAATAGAAGAAAAAATAAATCTGAAATGTTAATTTCAGATCTGGAATTTAACAAGTATTTTTTGGGATTTTCTAGGGTTCCTATGGCTAAAATTCTAAAAGAGACCCTCAAAATTAGATTGAACCCCCCCCCCCCTTATCAACCCTTTTTAGGAGGTATATATAGGAAGATAATGGGCTGATGACTTGGGGAGAAAGAATGGGATTAAATCCCACTTCTCTCCTGAAACTTGCACTTAGGCCCCAAAATCTGTTACCCAAAACCCTTCCAGCATGTGCTGGAAGGTTCTAAAGATTCCTTTTAAGGCCTTTTACTAACATGTCCCTAAGGGTTGAAGATTTTTACTGATTTCCCATTTTAGGGAGACCATTACACCCTTTAACTTCTGCAAAATTGCAGAAATCAGGGGTACAAATGACTCCCTTAACCCTTTATGCTTCGCTATTTACCTATTTACCTATTTGGCTTCCAATTATGCCCCTAAGGACATTGCTGAATTACCTGACCTACCTAGGTCAGGTTTCCAGCATTTTTGGCCTTATTTAACTAATGGCCAGTCCTTGCATTGGTATTTAAGGACTGGCCAGTTCTACTATTTCAAACTTAGCCTCTTTTATCATTTTAAGTTAATTGCAGGACCAGCCTGCCATATTATTATATTTAACTATTTAAAACTTAGTCAGTCTCAAGTTTAGACAGCTTGGGCAATTGAAGCCCAATTACTGAACCTAAGCTGGGCTAAGGCCTTTGTAGGCCTAGCCACTTAAGGTTCAGGGCTTAAAAAGAGCCTGGGTAAGTCAGTATTTGCAGAACATAGCCAATTTTGCATAACTAACCTATTTAACTGAACACAGGATGGGCCAAGGTATTTGCAGACCTAGCCACCTGTGATTCAGGGCTCGGATTGAGCCTTGGGAAGTCTGAACTTGTAGACTTGCACCACTTGTTAGACAACTAGCCCTTTTAAGGTGGGCCAGTGTGCTGGACCTTGTAGAGTTGGTCAATTTGCAAAATTGACCACTCTTTGGTCACTTATTTATCTATAGCCTATTTTTATTCAATTCAGTTTTAAAACTATTTTAAAAACTAACCATTTCCAAGGGTCTAAGTCTAACAGCTATAAACAATCCCCTAAGGTTGATGAATGTTAATCAAATAACCATACCAACAAGAACTACTGAAAACTCAGTTATTTTAACAAGTATTGCACACATAGCCACATAAGATCAAACAATGTGCATCAATCAATCAAAACTCAGAAGGGACAATTTGATAGGGTTGAATCTTAATCAATCAATTCACATTACCCAATTTCGTGTGACAAAGTGTCAGTCAATGTCAATTTAGACTTAGTTACAAGCAATTTATGTTATATGATACATTGAAAAACTTAAAAACTTTAATGGTTCATGGCATAGGCACACAGAAACATAGACTCTCACAAACAGTCAACATGAAAGGTTAAGCATGGCTCACAAGTATCAGAGGACCTATGGCATCACTTAGACCCACTAAAACAATTCATTTCCAGTGCAAGTCATGACAGACAAGATGAAGAATATAGAACAGAAAGGCCTAGAGAGGATAATGAAGAAGAATCCTAAATCTATTATGCCAAATGACAGAAGAGAAAACATAGTCACTAAAATGCAGATGAAAGATCATAAAAGATGTTTATTAGAGTAAAAACTCTTGAGTGGACATGAGAATCAAACTGAACCATGTAGAGAAGAGAAGACAGTAAAAACATGGAGAACTAATGGAAGAAAACCTAATTGAGAGATAAACAGTTAAGCTTAGACATGAAGGAAAATAAAAGAGACAGCTAGTTTAAACAGATGAGATGTTGAAGACCAATGAATAAGAAACTCTACATATAAAGGGTGAAGAAGAAACAGGGGAGCACAGTCGAGCTATTACAAAGCTTAGCGGGATAATTTAATATGGAGATGAAGAGGAATACGAGTTGAACTAGTATTAGAACAAATCATGCAGAACAATGGAAGAAAAATAGTTAAACCATAAGAATCAGCAAATCAAGAACCACAACATAAAAAAATGAAGAGTGAGTCAAGATAGATCTTTTAATCTCAGAGAAGCTAAACATGATCGAAACAAGAACAGAAACAACAGAAGAAAATGAAAATAAACCTTACGACTAACATGTGAAACACAAAAATAAGAATAACAGACAAACAGAACATGCAAGACAACAAATAAAGGAAGCAAAGAAGCAGAAAAAGGAGATGGGGTACTTAGCTTGCAGGGCCGGTCCCCTGAGCTTCCCCTTTCACTATTTTTTTTCCTTTTCTGGTCTCTTTCAGACCTCTCTTTATTCTCTTTTTCCGTTTTTCTTTTTTCTCAATTTTTCTTTCTGTTTTTCTCATTAGGCTTCAAGACGAAGCCTTTATGGCTTTTTGGTTGCAGAGGGGTGTTTGGGAGGGTAAAAGTATGGGTCTTGAAAAGGTTTGAAGTTCCGAGTCACCGGAGTTAGGTTTCCGGTGCCTTTGTTTTGGATATTCGACGGGATTTAGGGATATTCGAGGGTGGTGGCTTATATGGTTGGGTAGATCACGCCAAGACGGTTCGATTGGCGTTGGTTTGGTAGAGTGATTCGTTGTTTGGTGGTCACCGATAGTGATTCCAGTGACCGGAGTTCTGGAGAAGGGGTTTGTTTTAGGGTTTCAGGCAGTGTTTGAGGTGAAAAAGATGAAGATGAAGGTTTTTGGGGTGTGGGGTATGGCCGGAGACCACCGTGGAAGATGGTGGCCTCCATGGCCAGCTAGGGTTTCTTGTTGAAGATTGAAGATGAAGAGGGGAGAAGAAGAAGACACTAAGGGCGGCTAGGGTTGAGAAATATGTAAAGTGGCTTGGTCCCTTCAGACATAAGCTATTTATAGTCGGGGATGTTGAGGTGATCTGGGCCGTTGGTTCGATGAAGATCAACGGCTCTCAGCAGCGTTACTAAAACGGCGCCGTTTGGCTACCCAGGAGACCAAGGGTCTCAACCATCAGATCATCTCAGATGAACGGCTCAGATTTGATCTCACATCTCCGTTAATTAATTAAAATCCATCCCTTTTTCTCAGCCGTTGGATCCATCCTGATGAACGGCTGAGATTGCATCTCCTTCATGGATCAGGGCTGACCTTTGGGCTAAGGGACTAGGCCGGCCATTTGAATCAAATTTGGCCCACTCTTATTATACCACCTATTTTTTGGATTTTCTGATTTTTTTAATTATTAAGACACCATATTTCTTTTTTTTTCTTTTATGAATTAATAAAAAACTTAACCTCCTACTTATTCTAATTACCTAGTATTTTTTGGCAATTTTCTACTATTGTTTCCCTAATTTCCGCTACTTAAAGCTATTTTTTGATGATTTTCTTCTTAAAACTAATTAATTATAACAAAGTAATTACTTAACCTATTTTTTTTTTGATTTTCTAATTTCCAATTATTCAAACACACAAAGTGTAGCTAATTTCAAACAAGACATGTAATTAAACTCAAAAATATATTTATTTTAATTTTGGAATTGTTTACCCGGTGCAAAAATCATGTGCTCACAGCTTCCCCTCTTTGCTCGGGAACACGAAGAGTTTCAGTGCAAAGAAAAGTGAGCAGTAATGAGAGATATTTGCACATTGGCACATTCCGTAAAAGCATTTTTGGAAAACCTTTTGACTGAACCCTGCTTTAGAGGTTGCCTACATATCCTGGGCTAAACAGGAATCAGGTCAGTGTAGTTCGGGAAGGTTTGGCAGTTTTAAAAACTACCAGACTCACTGTTGCATTGACACTGTTGAGACCTGCTGACTTACTCCTTATTACACCGTGGGGGAAAATGTAAAATGAAGAAGCTATTCTAAGCTATGATCCTACAATTACAATTGATCCTAATCTAGCCTTTGTTTGCTTCTTCTTCTCTTTTTCTTGATTTTCTGTGATGCCGACTCTCTTTTTGGTTGATTTTCTTTTCTTGCTTTCCTCTTTTTTGATTTTAAATAATACTTTTTGTCCTCGAGCTGAAGCCTGCTAAAAAAAAACAAAACAACAAACTTTTTCTTCTGCCCCGGTGTGGGCTTTTAGCTAACATAAACCAAACATTGCAGGAAGTAAATATGCAAAAATGTATTCCCTTGTTAGATAGGTCGGCGCCTGGATAGAAATTAAACGTGCATTGAAATGCGATGCATAAAAGTATTCCCTTGTTAGATAGGTGGGCGCCTGGACAAAAATTAAACGTGCAGAGATGCAATGCAGAAAAAGTATTCCCTTGTTAGATAGGTGGGCGCCTGACAGAAATTAAACGTGCATGAGATGCAATGCAGAAAAGAATTCCCTTGTTAGATAGGTGGGCGCCTGACAGAAATTAAACGTGCATGAGATGCAATGCAGAAAAGTATTCCCTTGTTAGATAGGTGGGCGCCTGACAGAAATTAAATGTGCTTGAGATGCAATGCAGAAAAATATTCCCTTGTTAGATAGGTGAGCGCCTGACAGTAAGTAAACGTGCAGAGATGCAATGCGGAAAAGTATTCCCTTGTTAGATAGGTGGGCGCCTGACAGAAATTAAACGTGCAATGCAGAAAAATATTCCCTTGTTAGATAGGTGGGCGCCTGACAGAAATTAAACGTGCAATGCAGAAAAGTATTCCCTTGTTAGATAGGTGGGCGCCTGACAGAAATTAAACGTGCAATGCAGAAAAGTATTCCCTTGTTAGAAGGTGGGCGCCTGACAGAAATTAAACGTGCATGAGATGCAATGCGGAAAAGTATTCCCTTGTTAGATAATTGGGCGCCTGACAGAAATTAAACGTGCAGAGATGCAATGCTGAAAAGTATTCCCTTGTTAGATAAGTGGGCGCCTGACAGAAATTAAACGTGTTTGAGATGCAATGCAGAAAAATATTCCCTTGTTAGATAGGTGGGCGCCTGACATAAATTAAACGTGCATGAAATGCAATGCAGAAAAAGTATTCCCTTGTTAGATAGGTGGGTGCCTGACAGAAATTAAACGTGCTTGAGATGCAATGCAGAAAAGTATTCCCTTGTTAGATAGGTGGGCGCTTGACAGAAATTAAACGTGCATGAGATGCAATGCAGAAACGTATTCCCTTGTTAGATAGGTGGGCGCCTGGACAGAAATTAAACGTGCATGAGATGAAATATTCGTCCATTCTCCAGGTGAACCCCAGCTTGTTACAAAAATAAACAACCAAAGAAAGATTTATCTGCCCCAGTATGGTGACTGGGCACATCATGTTTTTGAATATCAAAATTTCATTCATTTTTTTTTCTTTTTAAATGCAGATATGTATGAAATGAAATGCGGAAAAATATTCCCTTGTTAGATAGGTGGGCGCCTGGACAGAAATTAAACGTGCATGAGATGTAATGCAAAAAAGTATTCCCTTGTTAGATAGGTGGGCGGCTGACAGAAATTAAACGTGCTTGATATGCAATGCTGAAGAGTATTCCCTTGTTAGATAGGTGGGCGCCTGACAGAAATTAAACGTCCATGATATACAATGCTGAAAAGTATTCCCTTGTTAGATAGGTGGGCGCCTGGACAGAAATTAAACGTGCATGAGATGCAATGCAGAAAAGTATTCCCTTGTTAGATAGGTGGACGCCTGTACAGAAAATAAATGTGCATGAGATGCAATGCAGAAAAGTATTCCCTTGTTAGATAGGTGGGCGCCCGGACATAAATTAAACGTGCATGAGATGCAATGCAGAAAAGTATTCCCTTGTTAGATAGGTGGGCGCCTGACAGAAATTAAACGTGCAGAGAGATGCAATGAAGAAAAATATTCCCTTGTTAGATAGGTGGGCGCCTGACAGAAATTAAACAGGCAATGAAATGCAATGCAGAAAAATATTCCCTCAGCCTGATGACTGGGGAACGGATTTTAAAGATGCTACCTTCCTCTTTTTGGTATTTTCTTTGACCAATTGTCTCTCACCTATGAATTTCTCCACTTATTGGCTAACTTTCTCTTTTTGGTGTTTTCGATTTTTCCACATTGGTCACATTCACTTTAAAGTGAATAGTGACAATTTGTTCCTGCATGAATCATGAAACAAAATTTATTAGATATAAACTGCTGGCAACTGGCATCTGCCGTCCCTGCCTCTTATTGCTTTCCTCTTTTTTTGCTTTTTCTCCTGCTGTGTGGATTTTCAGCTGCCTATCTCTTGCGAACTCTTTTTTGTATTTTCTTACTTTTCCCCTTTTTTGTTTTGTTTTCTTTTCTTTTGGCCATGTTTGCCAAACTTCTTTATTTTCTCCCTAACTCTTCTTTCTTTCTGATCCAGTGCTATTTAAGCTTTCGTCATCAGGAGATGGTAGTTAGCTCTCAAAAGGTAAACAATGAAATGCAGAAAAAATGAAAGAATGTAAGGGTGTTTTGGAGAGATGATAGAACTTATCTGGGCGTTTGCTGGCTGATTCCGCTGACCATGCCATGTATATAAACTCTGACCTAGTTCATTCCAATCATTATTCTGACTCCGAATCATTTTCAACCCAAACCGATACTATTTTTTGTTGCCTTTTCTCTTTTCCTGGTAATCCTTACGATCGCCCTACGTTGCCTCGAAAGGTTTTCATCAATAAGACTCTCTCATTTATTCTTTCTCAACCTCACAATCGCCTCACAGTGCCGGTTAAGGTTGTTACTGATGAGACTCTCTCATTTTTATTTTCTCTCAAACTCACAATCGCCTCATAGTGCCGGTTAAGGTTTTCACCGATGAGACTCTCTCATTTTTTCATTTTTTCATTTTTCCTTTTGTATTTTGTTTTCTTATACCACGGGTGTTGTCCAATGTCTTGCTCTTCCTTCATTGCATCTGTTATCATTTCGGAACTGATCAGAAGGTCTTTCTTTGGACCGTAATATGGCTTTTGGATGGGTTAAGAAAGAAAGGTATAAAGGCTCAATATTTACGAGGGGTCAAAAATATTTACAACTCTCGGAATTATTCAACATAACTTCTAACCCAGTTTCAATATGTGGGGAATTTTTGGATTTTTCTTTATCGTGACTGAACCTCAGCGAGGCTGCCTACGTACCCTTTCGGGATCAAGTCAGACGTAGTTCATCCAACTTCATTAGTTAAATGAATTTCTTTTGACTTTTCCCGATTTCTTTGTCTTTTTCTTTTTTTTTTTCTTTTTTTTCATCATTTTTTCATTTTGTCAATTTCAATTTTCACTTTCCTTATTGCGCTATACGCGATTCCGAGAGAGGTTTATGAAAGAATATGTTCATTAAGGCTCAAAGGAGTTTGTCAATGGATAAAGTGTTTGGATAGAGAATAAAACGCCTTCGTCATTTCAATTCCAAAATCACAACAAAATACAGAACATACGATTGAAAAGGAATCATACATAGTATCTTTTGACTGCATCTGAATTGATAGCAATCTCTACGCACTTTCCTTCAACATCCGTTAAATATAATGCCCCATTGGACAACACCCGCGATACCACAAATGGTCCCTGCCAATTTGGCGCAAATTTGCCCTTTGCCTCAGCCCAATGTGGTAAAGTAACCAATCGAAACCAAAATGAGCTTATGCCCATTATAAGCTGCTGGATCTATCGGTCCAATAACATCTATGCCCCTATTTCAAAGCAAAGAAGAATCTGTGAGTTTAAATGCGGTGGTTGGTTGGGGCCTTGAATTTTGATGGCGACTGCTTTCCACTTGAATGCCTTTCCTGTTCACCGACTATCCAAAAATCTGTCTTCCTTACCGCATGTATACTGTTCCTTTCTTGACGGATCTCACAAAATCTGACCTTAAAGTCTTATGATTCCTTCAATGATTTCATTTGATAACCTTGGGTGTTTTTTAACTGACTCTTTCTTTTGTCAGAAGATGTACCTCTTCTCTATTGGAACCCTGTACTTCCATTTGTTATATTTTCCCTGAATTGGCACTTTGCCGACCTTTATGTCTCGCATGATCCCCAAACACTTTTAATTATTACCCACTTCATTTGCACATGTTGCCCTTTTGATTTAAATCATTGGCCTTGTCTTTTCCTAACTTACAACAATCGTTGTGTTGGCCAAATCCCATCTTGTGCAAATGGAAAGCTTGGTGGCAAATTTGAAATCATTTCTTTATTTGTCATGACTCGAAAGACTCAATGAGAAGGAGGGTAAAACAAGGTGTGAAGAATAGAGAGAAAGGAAAATACAATTCCTAACAAGAAACCTACAGAAGAATGACCTTTCGGATGTGAATACCGACTCTAGCGACCTTGACATGCACTTTCAGCCTTCTTTGTATAGCGAATCTGATGTTCAACTCTTTTCGCAAGTTCTACCGTGAAACCAGTCTTCAACCTTTCATTTCTTTGATCTGATCCTTAATCGACTTGTAGTGCCCATAGGGTTTTACCATCAAGCCTCTCTTATTTGATCTTTCTTTCTCTCAACTTGCCGTCGCCTTACGGTGCCCATGCGGGTTTTCACCGATAAGACTCTCTCATTTTGGTTTCTCTCATCTTGGAATTTTGTGGTAGTTCTCATCATCTTGAATTCTTCATTCTCCTTTGTTCGGATTGGAGTGTTGCCCCTGATGTGATTCACCTCTATTTGCTTGACTCGGCATTTCTTGAAGATTGATCGAAAGGTCTTCCTTTGGACCGTAATGCAGGCTTTTGGATGGGGTTTAGAAAAAGGTATATAAAGGCTCAAAATTATTTCAATGTGGTTTAAATATTACAACCTTCGGAATCTTATTTCTTCAACAACCATAACTCCTGCCCCAGTTTCCTTCTTGGGTTTTTTTTTTGGATTTTTCTTTTATTGTGACTGAACCTCAGCGAGGCTGCCTACGTACCCTTTCAGGATCAAGTCAGACGTAGTTCGGACATAAGGTCGCTTCCTTGTTGCGATTTGACTTCTCCTGATTTCTTTTTTTTTCTTTTTCTCTTCTCTTCTTTTTTTTTCTTTTTCTTTCTTTTTCTTTTCTCTTTTTTTTTCTTTTTCTTCTTTTGTTTCTCCATTTGATTTCCCCACTCAATCCTCAATTTGTTGTTGATTCCGAAAGAGGGATATGGAAGAAAAATATAACAAGGCTCAAAGGGATAACGATGGATAAAGTGTTTGGATAGCTGAACGAAATGCCTTCGTCATTCCAATCTTCAAAAACCTACCAAGTACAAACTTTACGGTCAAATACCTTTGATTGATTCACAGCTTTGCCTTCTGTATTTGACGATTCTCAGTGCTGTTGGGCAACAATCTCGATACCATGAATGGTTCCTGTGGCTTTGGGGTATGTTTGCCTTTGGCTTTAAACTGATGATGCATTTCCAAGGCATTTCTTTATGTTACGTTTTCCCCAATGTTCGGTTGATTCCGGCTTCACAGTATTCCAATATGTTTTTATTTCTTTCGAGTATCATTACATCTTCAACATTGTTTCATTGACTTTTAAAATCAGGCTTAGAATTATGTGCATGTCATGTTGCTAAAACCAGTATGAGAAGAATTGCAAAGTGATCAGAAATGGAATGACTAGGAATGATGGGAAACAAAGAGTTGTATTAAACCGATGGGTTGAAACAACAAGACGAACAACAAAACGAACAGACTAGACTAGAATTATAAACCTAGACGGCACTAAACAATTTCTATTACTAAACAAAGCAAAGATAGAAAGATAGAAGGGTTTTGACTCTCAAATCAACGTCCGGATTACAACCCTGAAATAACCCGGGCAAAAGAGATAACAACAAAATATACCACCAAAACTCCAAGAAACGGAGCGCCTTTCCAATTGACAAGCATGGCATCCTAGCCACTGAATTCTGCATTAATGTTGCCAAGATCACTTTCTATTTCAATATCTTCAACTTCAGTTGACCTCCCAAGGAGATTTTCATCACCCACGTCACCGGTCATCATTCCCATAAAATGCGCTCCATTATGTGCAAGTAAAGGATTCTGTGCAATGTTCTGGATGCCACTGCCTTGGAAATTATTCCTTCCTGAATCATTCTTTCTATCTCTTTTTTCAAATCCCGACAACTTTCAACATCGTGTCCTAGGGCATTGAAGTGGTATTCACACCTTTTGGATGAGTCAAAACTTCTCGCACGTCGGTCCACCCGATTTGGAGGGACAGGTGCAATCATGCTATGTCGTTTCAACTTCTCAAACAAGCTTGTATAGGACTCTCCTATTGGTGTAAAATTATCTTTCAACTTCTGTTCCTTTCCATACCCCTGGCTTGGATGTGGGTTATAAGGTATTTGAAAATTTTGCGAAGGCTGGTAAAGATTTTGTGATGTTCGGGCTCGCTTTCTTGGGTGTTTTGAGGATTGAGCAACATACTGGACTGGATCAACAGAGTATGGAGGGTTCTGAGACGGGAAGTAATGCTTAAAGGGGTCATGGAAAATTCGATGAGGTTGCATATACCTTAGAGATGTTCTCATAGGACCTCTTCTTGACCCCGACATCATCATGATTTCTTCATCACTCCCATTCGCATCACTAAATTCACTTTGGACATCCTGATCCGCATCTTTGAGAGCTGCTTGACTTATAATTTTGCCGGTCTTAAGACCGTCCTCCACCATTTCTCCCATTTTGATTATTTCTTCAAAGGATTGACCAACTGCAGATATCATGTTTTGAAAGTAATCCGGCTCTTGAGCCTGAAGGAAAACAGTGGCCAACTCGTGATCATTCATGGGTGGCTTAGCTCTAGATGCTTGCTCTCTCCATTTGATGGCATATTCCCTGAAACTTTCAGTTGGTTTCTTTTTCAGTTTAGAAAGGGAAATGGTATTGAAACTGTTTGATAAAGGCTCGTGCCAAATCGTCCCAGACGTGCCAACCAGATGCGTCTTGATCCCAAAACCATTCAGATGCTACACCCGAGAGACTTTCCCCAAAATAAGCCATAAGTAATTCTTCATTTCTTCCCATGCCTCTCAATTGGTTGCAATACCTTTTCAGGTGGGCTATGGGGTTTCCCCGTCCATCATACTTTTCAAATTTGGGAATCTTGAAATCAGGCGGCAAGTGAGCATCGGGGAACATACATAGATCTCTGAAGGCGACACTCTTTTGACCTGCCACTTCTTGTGTGTTTTTCAACCGTTGTTCTACTCTCTTCAATCTTTAGGCCATTTCTTCCTGTACCTTCTTTCGGGTAGGCTTCTCAATGATTGTAGGAAAATCAAACGAGTATGAGTTGTATTCGGGAGAGTGGTACTGTTCTTGCTGTATATCGAACTGTGACTCTTGAGAAGGCTGTCCCTGGCCATAGGCCCATGCTTGACGCATTTTGATCATTTGTCGTTTCAATGTCCTATTTTCCTCAACCACAGTTGACCCTTGTTGAACTCTCTGACCCTCAGTCTTTTCAACACTCGTAACAGCTTCGATGTCGGTTATCATTTTCCTTGGATCTTGCTTTCCAATTTACCACAACCAACCACCTCAACTTTCTGGATCAACAAAACAAAACCATCATGTTAGCGTTAAGGTATTCCGCTTATTGATTTCCTTTGTTTTTTCTGCTATCTTCTTCTTTCTTTTTTTTTCTTTTTGTGGTTTTTTTTCTTCTTTTTTTTCTTTTTGTAGTTTTGTTCATTTTTTTTTGGTTATGGATATGGTCGAATCCTATGTGGATTGCCTATGTATCATGACCCCGCATGAATCAGACCGAGCGTAGTTCTTGCAAAATTAATGCAAGAAATAAAGAGATGTTTATTTGATTTTTTTTTGATTTTTTGAAGAAAAATTGTAAAAGCCGACTCCAACTACAAACTTGAAAAACTTTCACATTTTGTACCGGAGATTTCTACAAAAATAAGAATATTTTAGCGTCAATGATAACTATTTCTACAAAATTACCCAAGTAATGAAATTATGACTATTTTTGCAAAATTTATTTAAGAAAGATAAACTTGAATTTTTTTTTTTGTAAATTGGCCATATAATGGCTTATTTAGACAAAGTGGTTTTTTTTTGCAAAATTTTATTTAAGAAGATGCAAATTCAAAATTTTTATCCTAGGGCCTATGGGGCATCGTTTAGCACCGACACAGGCCAACAAAAGACTGAGGAAGTTAAAATGCAAAAAAGTGGCTATTTCAGCAAAATTTCGGCCATGTAATGGCTTGTTTGATAAAGTGGTTATTTTTGTAAAGTTGAGTGATGACTCAAAACTTGATTTTTTGCGGATACAGCCTTTCGACATTTCCGCGAGGGAATATTTCAAGGCTATGCCCGCAAATTATTTAAAATGACTCAAAGTGGCTATTCTTGCAAAAACAGCCTTCCGGTGTCTTTTTGAGGGACATTCAGCTTATTTTAAGCAAGAATAGCATCACCTGATTTATTTATAACAAAATCAAGAATTTGATATTTTTTGGTTATTTTTGTAAAAGGGGTGTAAACCCGGACTTGATTTTGCGGCTATGGCCTTGCAACATTTCCACAAGGAATATTTCAAGGCTATGCCCGTAAATGATTCAAAGTGGCTATTTTTGCAAAAACAGCCTTCCGGCGTCCTTTCGGAACATCCGGCTATTTTCAAAAACAGCGTCACTTCGATTTATTGAAAACTAAACACACATTTTTTTTTATTT
Organism: Nicotiana noctiflora; assembly: GCA_032618575.1. Lineage (NCBI taxonomy): Eukaryota > Viridiplantae > Streptophyta > Magnoliopsida > Solanales > Solanaceae > Nicotiana > Nicotiana noctiflora. Next base: position 20,275 of record JASVEL010000391.1, on the reverse strand, counting down.
TTTTTGAAAAGGGTGGTTGATCAAACTTGATTTTGATGTTATGGCCTTTCAACATTTCCCCATGGAATATTTCAAGGCTATTATTCAAAAAGAAAAAGAAAAGACTTCAAAGTAGCCATTTTTGTAAAAACAGTCTTCCGGCGTCCTTTCGGAACATTCGGCTATTTTCAAAAATAGCGTCACTTTGATTTTATTGAAACCTAAAACTTCGACATTTTTTTTTTATTTTTTGAAGGGGGTGGTTGGACCCGATGAGGGTTGCCTACGTATCCCACCTAATGGCGAGAATCAAACCTGCGTAGTTCGGTCAGATTAGTTTACCAATTATTTCAACAACAAAACCATTTTTTTTCGGATTTTCTAGATACCCAATTTCACTAACTCTTATTTCCCTCTCTTTTCTTTCTTTTCAATAAATTTTCTATCCTCGGGATTTTCGCCGGTCCGCATAACGACAATAAAAATGCAACACATAATATGCTCGGTCTTTTTCATATACCGGGTCACCTGTCCTAGACAGACCCAACCCCTGTGTTGAGTCCCCTAAGTCAGATATGATGCAAATAATCGTCCTAGACCTATCTTCAACATCTTATAGTTTCATAGAATGCTAGACCGTGTACTCGAGCGGACAACTTGAATCGAGGAGGGGGCTACGTACCGGTGACTCGCGGAGTCAATCGGCTTTGTAACTTATCCGGCCTCTATTTTCTTAATTTTGGGGTGACTTAACAGAAAGGGGAGTCTCAACCAGTAAGCACATCCCCGGGGGTGAAGAAGAGAAGGGTTTTCGGCACAATTTTTATATACAATCCACATAGTATCAAAGCGATAAAGCACATAGCGTGTTGTTCAAATCATATAGTGAAGTCAAACAATATCACGAACAGCAATTCTAAGGAGCTCGAGTTCTTAAACCCTGAAACCGAAGTTCGGGGTTGGGTTCCCCAGTAGAGTCGCCAGAGCTGTCACACCTCCTTTTTTCACGCACATATATGAATGTGTACGTAATGTGCCACTGTTTAATACTACACCCCGAGAAGGGATATAATAATAATCAGGGAAGGAGTTTTTCCACTTAAAGGACAGTCGGAACGGGATCAATTTATTGAATTATTCAGAGTTGCCACTTGAGAAAATAATGGTGTCCCAAGTCACCGGTTTAATCCCGAACAGAGGAAATTTATGACTCTGTATTACAGTCTGCGAAACTAGAAACATGGATAAGGAATTCTGTTAACCCGGGAGAAGGTGTTAGGCATTCCCGGATTCCGTGATTTTAGCACGGCCGATTTTTGCTTTTATCTGATTTCTTTATATATTTTAACTACGTGCTTTTAATATTCCGTTTTTTCATTATAGAAGAATTGCGACATCACGAAAATACATTTCGAGTCACACCGCAACCGGTACGTCTGTGACTTTAATGTATTTCAGTTTCGCCGAGAGTAAGATTTGGGTCACATAAATGCGCACCCATAATTAGGAAAGTATTTTATTAAAGTCGTGCCTAAGGATTCTACGTATTGTTAACTTTGGGAAAGACCGTGAAATTAGCTAAACGGTCTTCCTGAGTCTAAATTTTTATAACAATTATTTAAGGGCCCCGCAATTGTATAATTTTATTTGGCGAGGCTCGTCTCATTATTTAAAGGTCAATCCTAGTGTGAACTATATTATCTACTTTTGTTTTTGTCCCTAATATTAATTTGATACCTAATCCTACATGTATAAATTTACAATTAGGGGGCTCTTTTAACGGTTTTAGCTCTAACAGTGTATATAACAATCACTGCGCAACTGAGCCCAATATAAAGAAGAATAAAATTTGGGCTTGAGGCCCATACATGTGCGCCATCCTGCTGTCGTATGCCTTTCTAGGCAAAAATCTCACCAACACACAGTGCCTAATGATTCAATTATGCTTTACTAAAGACAAAACCTATAAGGGAACAATACATGGTGGAAGTGATATTCAAACTTGGGTTTCTTAAAGGACAATTGCTGCCAGGTCTCCTTATTTGACTTGAATTTTAATTGCAAAAAAAAAACTTCTAGTTAGCTTTATAAATTGGTATGTTTCCTCACTTTCACGGTTTACAAACAATGATTCTCCAGCTATATCAATTAATACACACGAACAACTAATTGTTGTTTATACATATGTTTACCTATTCTATCAATTCTCTAAATAAGAACTCAATCTATGTCAATTAATACAAAACCAAATCTATACAGTACATAGAAACACAATTGAAGTTGATTTGTATTTCACTAATCTCAATTCTAATTGATAACCTTATATAAACCGACTAACTATCAAAATTTAAAGATGTAATTCAACATTTAAATGCTACAATACCAAACAAGCTATCGATTCCGAAACAATAATATCAATTACAATCCAAACTCAATTATATTAATTAACCAACAGAATATAAAAAATAAGCTAATTAAAAAGCAATACACAAGCAGATCCTTCACAAATAGGCTTCAATCTCATTTCCATTTCAAGCTAAATTCTTACATGGTGAAATTTAGAAGTAAGTACCTGAAAATTGAAATTATGAGTAGAAGAAGAGGGAATCAGCAGCAAATGCAGCAACAGCAGGCAAATTCCAGCAGTAAACAGCAGTAGCAATCAAACCCAGAAGAAGATTTTCAGAATTTTCAAAATTGTTTCAAAACCAAATCTCACTCAAAGAACAATCACCCACTGATTTGTGACGAATCTACTATTGTTTTGGATTTTTTATATGAATTTGAAGGTAAAAATATAAGAAAAAACAAATCTGAAATGTTAATTTCAGATCTGGAATTTAACAAGTATTTTTTGGGATTTTTTAGGGTTCCTATGGCTAAAATTCTAAAAGAGACCCTCAAAATTAGATTGAACCCCCCCTTATCAGCCCTTTTTAGGAGGTATATATAGGAAGATAATGGGCTGATGACTTGGGGAGAAAGAATGGGATTAAATCCCACTTCTCCCCTCTTAAAATTATGAAACTTGCACTTAGGCCCCAAAATCTGTTACCCAAAACCCTTCCAGCATCTGTTGGAAGGTTCTAAAGATTCCTTTTAAGGCATTTTACTAACATGTCCCTAAGGGTTGCAGATTTTTACTGATTTCTCATTTTAGGGAGACCATTATACCCTTTAACTTCTGCAAAATTGCAGAAATCAAGGGTACAAATGACTCCCTTAACCCTTTATGTTTCAAACTATTTACCTATTTACCTATTTGGCTTCCAATTATGCCCCTAAGGACACTGCTGAATTACCTGACCTACCTAGGTCAGGTTTCCAGCATTTTTGGACTTATTTAACTAATGGCCAGTCCTTGCATTGGTATTTAAGGACTGGCCAGTTCTACTATTTCAAACATAGCCTTTTTTGTTACATTTTAAGTTAATTGCAGGACCAGCCTGCCTTATTATTATATTTAACTATTTAAAACTTAGCCAGTCTCAAGTTGAGACTTAGCTTGGGCAATTGAAGCCCAATTACTGAACCTAAGCTGGGCTAAGGCCTTTGCAGGCCTAGCCACTTAAAGTTCAGGGCACAAAAAGAGCTTGGGTAAGTCTGCATTTGCAGACATAGCCAATTTTGCATAACTAACATATTTAAATGAACACAGGCTGGGCCAAGGTCTTTGCAGACCTAGCCACTTGTGATTCAGGGCTCGAATTGAGCCTTGGGAAGTCTGAACTTGCAGACTTGCACCACTTGTTACACAACTAGCCCTTTTAAGGTGGGCCAGTGTGCTAGACCTTGTAGAGTTGGTCAATTTGCAAAATTGAACACTCTTTGGTCACTTATTTATCTATAGCCTATTTTTATTTAATTCAGTTTTAAAACTATTTTAAAAACTAACCATTTCCAAGGGTCTAACTCTAACAGCTATAACCAATCCCCTAAGGTTGATGAATGTTAATCAAATAACCATACCAACAAGAACTACTGAAAACTCAGTTATTTTCACAAGTATTGCACACATAGCCACATAAGATCAAACAATGTGCATCAATCAATCAAAACTTAGAAGGGACAATTTGATAGGGTTGAATCTTAATCAATCAATTCACATTACCCAATTTCGTGTGACAAAGTGTCAATCAATGTCAATTTAGACTTAGTTACAAGCAGTTTATGTTATATGATACATTGAAAAACTTCAAAACTTTAATGGTTCATGGCATAGGCACACAGAAACATAGACTCTCACAAACAGTCAACATGAAAGGTTAAGCATGGCTCACAAGTATCAGAGGACCTATGGCATCACTTAGACGCACTAAAACAATTCATTTCCAATGCAAGTCATGACAGACAAGATGAAGAATGTAGAACAGAAAGGCCCAGAGAGGATAATGAAGAAGAATCCTAAATCTATCATGCCAAATGACAGAAGAGAAAACATAGTCACTAAAATGCAGATGAAAGATCATAAAAGATGTTTATTAGAGTAAAAACTCTTGAGTGGACATGAGAATCAAACTGAACCATGTAGAGAAGAGAAGACAGTGAAAACATGGAGAACTAATGGAAGAAAATCTAATTGAGAGATAAACAGTTAAGCTTAGACATGAAGGAAAATAAAAGAGACAGCTAGTTTAAACAGATGAGATGTTGAAGAAATCATGCAGAACAATGGAAGAAAAACAGTTAAACCATAAGAATCAGCAAATCAAGAACCACAACATAAAAAGATGAAGAGTGAGTCAAGATAGATCTTTTAATCTGAGAGAAGCTAAACATGATCGAAACAAGAACAGAAACAACAGAAGAAAACGAAAATAAACCCTACAGCTAACATGTGAAACACAAAAATAAGAATAACAGACAAACAGAACATGCAAGACAACAAATAAAGGAAGCAAAGAAGAAGAAAAAGGAGATGAGGTACTTAGCTTGCAGGGCCGGTCCCCTGAGCTTCCCCTTTCACTCTTTTTTTTTTCTTTTCTGGTCTCTTTCAGACTTCTTTTTATTCTCTTTTTTCCGTTTTTCTTTTTTCTCAATTTTTCTTTCTGTTTTTCTCATCAGGCTTCAAGACGAAGCCTTTATGGCTTTTTGGTTGCAGAGGGGTGCTTGGGAGGGTAAAAGTATGGGTCTTGAAAAGGTTTGAAGTTCCGAGTCGCCGGAGTTAGGTTTCCGGCGACTTTGTTTTGGATATTCGACGGGATCTAGGGATATTTGTGTCACGACCTGGATTTTTCCCCAACATCGGGATCGTGATGGTGCCTACTCGTGGTAGCTAGGCAAGCCACTGTATTCATACTATCCTGTTTTTAAAACAATATTTAATTAAATAAATGCGGAATACTTTATCGAAATAGAAATAACTAATTACAAGATGAAAATCATACTGAAATCCTCTACCCAAGACGTGGAGTCACCAACTCACGAACTACTACCGAAAACTACACATAAGAGTTTGAAAGAAATATAACATAATTCTGTTTGTCTCGGAACAAAGAGACTACAACTAGTAACATAAATAAAGAGAGAGAGACGCCGGGCCTGCGGACGTCTGCAAGCTACCTCGGTCTCAAATATGATCAACTCCCACGCAATCGATTTGCTGCTACTGCTGCTCCTGATCGTAACCTGGACCTGTGCAAAAACGCACAGAAGTGTAGTATCAGCACAACCGACCCCATGTGTCGGTAAGTGCCTGGCCTATCCCGGCGAAGTAGTGACAAGCCTAGGACCAGACACCCACATAAACCTGTGCAATTCAATATATATGTATACCACCGAATAACAAGAAATAACCAGGTAATAACACAATAAGGAATATCTCAAAGAATTCAACAATTAACAACAGTTAATAAATTCACAAGGAAAAACAAAGTATAATGGAAACACAAGTAATATAAAGTCAAGGAATAGCAAGCAGTTGTACGGCATCACCCTTCGTGCTTTTACTCTCATCCTCACCAAATAAGCAAATAAAGTACACGTCATCACCCTTCGTGCTATTACTCTCATCCTCACATCCATAGTACGGCATGATCCTTCATACATGGTTCAATAACAGGGCACGGCATGATCCTTCGTGCATAATCAATAAAACATGGCACGGCATTAACCTTCGTGCATAAATGAATAAACATGGCACGGCATCACCCTTCGTGCATTATCACTCTTCCTCACCCAAATAACAATCACAGTTAAGGGCAAAGAAAGAAGCAGTAATTCATAAACTCTCCCAACAAGGGCAATCAATAGTCATCTTCACAACAAGTCCCGACAAGGGAGAACAATAACAATTCATCTGTAATATATCTCAAAATAATCATTTTCCAATTATGTCTCACAATAAGCATTATCAACGACTCACGGTCATACTAGACGCCAGTGTATGGATCCTCGTCACCACAGCCCATACACCGCACTCGATCACATAACACATAGCACATGATCCTATTCCCTCAAGCTAGGATAGAACAAACACTTACCTCGAATGTTTATGAACAATTCAATCCGTGGACATGTCTTTTTCTTTCAAATTTGGCTCCAATCCAATCGTATCTATACACAATTGATTTAATATCATCAATACTACTCAACAAACTAATTCTTAAGACCAAATACAACTTTTACAACATTCTGCCCCGGAATAGTGAATTTCAACCCCGGGCCCACATGGTCGGAACTCGGGGTTAGGACCAAAATCCGGTTACCCATCTCCTCACGAGTTCATGTATATGATTTGTTTCAAAATCGAACCTCAATTCGAGGTCCAGTTTCCCAATTTATGAAAAACCCTATATTCTAACAAAAACAAGAAATTCTACCATGAAAACCTTTGATTTCTAATGAAAAACATGTTTAATGATGTTAGGAATTGAAAGAATTAAGTAAAAAGTGACTTACAATTGTTTTGATGAAGAAGGAATCCGTGAAGAATCGCAAACGGGTGTTTTTGTTTTGTAAAAAGTGAAGAAATGAACTGAAAATCGTGTTTTACAGGTCTCTGTGTTCGCATTTGTGAACATGGGTTCGCAATTGCGAACCCCGACCAATTTCTGTAGTTTGAAAAATAAGCTAAGGCTGGGAAGTTCGCATTTGCGAACTTTTGTTCGCATTTGTGAAGCCAAGGCAAATCTGGGGGCTTCGCATTTGCGAACATATGTTCGCATTTGCGAACCAGGCTGGAAAGGGCAGTGTTCGCATTTGCGAACTAATGTTCGCATTTGCGAACACAGACAGTAAATGGCATTGTTCGCATTTGCGAACTATTGTTCGCATTTGCGAACATAGGCAGGACAAGGGGATGTTCGCATTTGCGATCACGGTTTGCATTTGCGAGCCCTGCCTTGTACTGCCCTCTTCGCAATTGCGAGAAATACTTCGCAATTGCGAAGCCAACTGCTTGTATTGCCCCCTTCGCAATTGCGAGAAATACTTCGCAATTGCGAAGCCAATAGCTGGGTGAAAAACCAGCAGTGCAAAAATTCAGAATTTAATCCAACGGCTTATCAAATCTTTACCCGAGCCCCCCGGCCTCCAAACCAAACATGTACACAACCTCAAAAACACATTATGAACTTGTTCGTGCGATCACATCGCCAATATCACATCGTTTTCATCAAATCAAGCCTCAAATTCATGATTTTCATACTTTTGGTTTTCAAAACTTTCAAACTTGGAACTCAAGGTCCAAAACATCTCAAACGACATCCGAATGTCACCAAACTTTACGGAAATCACATATATAATATTTAAGACTTGTACCGGGCGTCGAACCAAAATACGAGCCCGATACCAAGGTCAATTAATTCATTTCCTTTAACAATTACATCAAAAACAATTTCATAGAAAAATTCATAACTTGGGCTCTAGGCCTCGGAATTCGACTCCGGAACGCATGTCCAAGTCCCATATTTTCCTACGGACCTCTCGGGACCATCCAATCTCGGGTCCGGATCCGTTTACCAAAAATATTGACCGAAGTCAACCATATCAATATTAATATCATTTTTATCCAAATTTCTAATAGAATTCATATTTTCTATCACAAAATCTTTCCGGCTACATGCTCGGATTGTGCACGTAAATCGAGGCAACATAAAATGAGGTTTTCAAAGCCTTAGAAGCTCGAAATGATTAATAAAATAAGTGATGACCTTTGGGTCGTCACAATCTCCACCTCTAAAACAACCGTTTGTCCTCGAACGGACAAAAGAAAGAAGTACCTGAGTCAGGACCCAAATTTTAGAGGCCTAGTAAACCTAGGCTCTGATACCAACTTGTCACGACCCCAAATCCGGTCGTGATGGCGCCCAGCACATTGCTAAGCCAGCCTGACCAATCAATATCAACAACGGAGCTTGAAGCTCTCTTTAACCCATTTAAGCATTTCAAAATATGAAACAATAGTAATACTTATACCAACATCGGGGAAACCAAGTCCCAAAATATACTAACTCCCATAGACCGAAGGGTCAAGAGTCATGAGCCTCTACTGAACACGAGTGTATAAAGGTTTACAAGATACCAAGTGCGGAAAGAAAAGTCAATACAAAATCAAGACAATAAGAAGGAATATCGGTCTCGCGGACTCTACATGACTACCTCGTATATCCTACGGATGTCGCCTCGCACAGCACCGGATCACCGCCGAGAGGTACCCGGATCTGCACACAAGTGCGAGGGAGTAAAACGAGTACCGCCATACTCAATGGTAATAAACAAGTGGTAAGACAACGCAGATAAGAAATCCGCAATAAAGAACTATGTAAAGCTATAATCAGCTACCCTGTCACAGAATCAATATTCACTATACCTGTACCAACAAATACCAATAAATAGCATAACAACTAGCGGATGTAGCTAAATGCAATGCAATGCATGATATGACCGCTACGGCGTGTAGCCCGACTCCAATTTTGGGTACCCGTGCTCACCGTGGGGGTTCAGACTCCGAAGGGCTCCTACAGCCCAAGCACATCTCATAGAGATATTCTCGCGGCGTGCGTCCGATCCAACATATATCTCGCCGCGGCGCGCAGCCCCGATCCACTACTAGTCGGCTAATATGCAGATACGGCCTCGCAGGCTCAGAAGTAGTTTTTTTTTTTTGAAAACTCTTTTATCATTTTTCAGCTGGAAAACAATAATATCAAGTTCCGTAGATTGAATTAGCATAATAACAGAAATATCTGCGGACTAGTAGTAAACTAGCATGTCTATATGATAAGACAATGATAACGATCCTCGCGGGATCCAATAACCGGCTCACGGCCCACAAGTATACTCAACCGCCCAAGAAGGGGTTCAATGGCTCGAGAATAGCCAATAATACAGTATCAACAGGTCGGACTAATATATAGTCTCCAGTTCATGATCGACCCCGCTATACAGCGTCACAAAGTGGTATACCGGGGTTTCGAACCCGCCGGTCATCACCCACATCTATTACTCACCTCAATACGGCGCGACGACTACTCCGCAATGCCCTTGCCACGAGAATCAAGCTCCGCACGCGTAGAATCTGATCAAATACAAGTAGAAATACAACAAATTAGGCCAATGGGACGACACCTAATCAATACAACTCGATTTACATCAAAATTCCCAAAGTTGTCAAAACCCGACTTTCGGTACGCTTGTCGAAAAATTATAAAAGTTACATATTCGGAATCCTCATCTCGATACGAGTCTAGGCATATAAAATTTATCAAAATCGGACTCCATTTGCCCACTCAAATAGGTGTTTTTCTTCAATTTAGGCCTAGGGCTCAAACCCACTTTTAATCTTTAATTTACAAGGATTTAACCAAGGATTTCATGTAAAAATGATGTAATTAAGCCACAAAACTTACCTCCAACGAATCCCCGATGAATTACCAGCAATTCCCGTGAGTTTCTCTCTCTAGAACTCAAAAATGGCATTCTGGGGTATGAAACCCGCGACTGGTTCTGTTCTGAACTTAAACTCACTGCCAGGCTAATTAACCCTACGCGATCGCAGCCTTTGGCACGCGATCGCGATGCACAAATCCCTGGGGCCTGATTTTTCCTCTACGCGATCGCAGCCTTTGGCACGCGATCGCAGTGAACAACAGAAGATCCCTATGCGATCGCAACTCCAGCCACGCGATCGCATTGCATCCGGACTTGACCTTACGCGATCGCAGACATCACCACGCGATCGCGATGCACAACCAGTCGACCTTACGCGATCGCATCACACCTCCCGCGATCGCGATGAACAAACTTTCCGGCCTCACTCCAATACTCTACGCGATCGCAATCTCACCCTTGCGATCGCAGAGCTTCCCAGTTTTACCCTACGCGATCGCATGCCCCAGGCTCGCGATCGCGATGAACAAAAATTCTCTGCAATTATTGCAGCAATTTCCATGAAATGGTCCGTTTGGACCACCGAAATCAACCCGAGGCCCCCGGGACCCCAACGAAAACCACCAACATACTCCAAAACACGATACGAACTTGTTCCAATCATAAAAACACCATCCTAAACATCAAAATCACCAATTACACACGGATTCAAGCCTAAATTCCTTAAAACTTTCCGAATTACGCATTCAATCAAAAACCCGACTAAACGACGTCCGAATGACCTGAAATTTTGCAGGCACATCCAAAATCACCTAACGGAGCTACTGCAACTGTCGGAATTTCATTCCGACCCCCGGATCAAAATTTCACCTACCGTTCGGATTTCGCCAAAATTCAACCTTAGCCAATTCAAGCCTATTTCTACACCGGGCCTCCAAATTCAATTCCGATCGCTCCCCTAAGTCACAAATCACCTTCCGGAACTAACCAAATCATCAGAATCCGATTCCGAACCCTCTAACCAAATAGTCAACTTCGGGTTGACTTTCCTTATTCAAGTCTCCTTCAAAAAGGCTATATGCCTCATTTTCAATCCAAATCACTCCTAAATCACCCGATAGACCCTAACACTGATATAAAAGCATAAAACATGTAATTGCAACATGACGGAGTGGTAAATTCCCATAACGACGGGCCGGGTCGTTACATTCTCCCCAACTTAAACAAACGCTCGTCCTCGAGTGGACTCAGAGTTGTACTAGAAGCAACCCAATAGCTGAATGGCCTTACCAAGCATATACTCGGGCGATCATACGTCAACCTATCTCACATAAGTCCGAAAACACCATATAGTCAAAATTTCATAGACCATCTGAACCATAAATCACATTGCACTTTCCGAAATCATATGCCAAATGCTAATCCCATGCCTATACTCAGGATACACTCGAATCCACTGCAATAACCCATATTCACTACTCCGGGTGAGATCATATGATGTATCAAACAACTCAATCACTCGAGACAATAGTCTCTAATCACACAATTTCCCATGATAACCAAATACCAACTGAAAAACCCTCTTCATTAGATATAGTCTTGTTCCAACACCTTCATATCATGCCCACGACAACCGAACACGCGATATATCGAACCCATCTCTCGGGTCAACCATTCATGAATCCATTTCATTTTTTAACTAATACCGCAACAGATTTCGGACCCAAATCTCGGTATTACCTTTCTAACCAGCTGAAATCACATATACTCACACTCACTATTGGCTCCAACGCTCGTTTCGATCATAACACACCGCACTGGTGATTTGACACCTAAACACCAACCTAAGCCACGACGAGCACAACATAGGCTCCAATAGAAACGTCTGAACACACTTGAATCATGACAGCTCAAATCATGACAACTGTCTCCAGCAAAAGAGCTGCAATTCAATTCCTCTGTGCCATCATAACATAGAACTGAGATCGCGTCTCGCATTATAGAAATAGAGTACCTGAATCCTCCTCGAGAGGTCATAACATCACGTGGCCTTACCACGATTCGTGATTCTATCCAAACACTATTACTCATGAAGCACCTCAAGCTACCAAGCTCAAAACGGTTAGCCACGCACAGATCTAGGTCTTGAACCCAAGCAATCAACCTCACCCACGGTGAAACAATTAACGTATGCTATTAAATCCCGAAAGGACACAACCGATGTGCCACTCGCCAAGCGATACTCAAAACGGTCTTTTCCTCAGAAGCGAGGAAGTATTGTATACCAGGTAATATATAACTAACTCTATTTTCACATTACACTGTTGTGGCGTGCAACCCGCTCCAATGACATACCCGTGGCGGTGTGCCACCCGATCCACGCATAAATATCGCAAAGGAAATGCATATCGAGTCGAATTTTTCTCATTATAACAAACATATATATACATATAGCCTCAAGCTCGGCCACATGAACGCATCTGACAACGTTTCTCAATACTAGAATTGAATCAATGGTAGATACCTCTACACTGACATCCGCCGCTAAGGTCCAACTAACAAAGCAATGCCTACCAGCCGTCCGTCGGTCCTGGGTACAACTGCTCTGTTGGAGCATACTCTGATGCTCTCTGCTACGCAATTTGTGCCATTTTCCGACATAGTCCATATCACATTAGTCTAGACAACCTGACCCATGACAACTAGTCAGCAATCAAGCATCATAGTCCGAATTCGTCTTATCAAGTTAAGAGAGAAAGCCACTAGAGCCTCCGATTTTTAATAATCACAAAACGATGTTGATACACATGATATACAACCACTGCATAGGCGGACTAACAAGAGCTTCAAGTCTCCAACACATATATAACACATGAATCACAATGCCTGATCCCGTACTCCACTGTACAAATACATAACGCACATCAAGCGTCCATTCATACCACGAAAGCCATTCATAAATTTCACTATGCCATCAACGACTCAGTTATTACAGCCGATCCAACAAGAGAATACCACCATACCACTGGATATCATCAGTTTACATTAATTTGTCCTTTTTGGATCATATTCCCTGCCAAGTTAATAGAATAGCAGTACCATTTTCTTAAATCATCGGAAAGATCGATTCTTAATTCACCTGCAGTTGTCCGCGCCGCTCAATAATTTTATTGACTTCCCATATATTATGAACTGATCTCAAAACCTAGAATATACCATTATCAACTTTCCATAACACATCGCGTATACCATACTAAGATAACATGGAAATTCTTATCCCTTTCCTACGCCGCAAACATCGACGCACTCAACTAGTCAAGGACTTTTATGATCTCATATAGAGAAAACTCATTACACATTCCAAGCTTTGCATACCAACAGGAAATACACTCATTTTTCAAACCACGTCAAAACATATCACAAACTCTTTCTCCCAATTACATTGCATAAGTCAAACTGCCAAGACTGAGTCCTTATACCCATATCAAGTTACACAACTGCCAGCACTCAAGAGCTTTGCTGCACAATGTCTGCAAGACTCATTACTTCAACCACATACCAGGAATCAATCGTATCCCTTTTTATACCATTCTGATTTATTAACAAGTTGTTTCATTTACCAAGTTTCCTTTCTGATTCATCTCTAATTTCATATCAGTCTTTACTGTAGTACCATAATACATGAACTCATGTTACCACACGAGACTCGTACACAAGACCACACGGTCTAAGACCCATAGTCCACTGAATACTCTCTCAATGTTTCCCAAAAGTACCACATTCTACAATACTTTATTTCGAAGAACTTCTTGCGATTTGAATTCGTTATCATTACTTCCCAATACGGATACCTAGAATCCCGTCATTCACATTATATAACACAAGCCTTGATCTTCTCTAATGAAACCGCCATCTTTAGCCACATACACAAATCTTAAGGCACCTGACTGTTACAAGCAAAATCTTGAACACTACAAAACCATTCTCGGGCATCATTCACCCTTATTCTGCTGTAATTCAACTGTCCTATTGAGTAGAACCACTCGTGTTTTGTTAGAACTCTGACACCGCAGAACATGATTACTTACAGATACAATCAGCTATCTTTCCTTTCTATACACCGAACATTCTCTACCAACAGTAGTTCAAAACATCCTAGTATTTCTTCAAATCTACGAAGCACCATAAGCCTTTATCAAAATTTCCCAACATACCTAGAGACAGAGCCAAAACAGCACACGGCGGTGCAATCAGTTAATCAATAACAACCTCCCCAACTTAGCTCGGAGTCATACATCAAAGCACTTTCAACCACTCATATCATTTTTACTCAAGTGATGCCGAAATGTTAATATGAGATTAAACTCAAGTCATTTACAAGCCTTGACAGAGACTCGAATCATCAGAGACTTTAGCTCTTATACAATTCTTGCAGATATATATGCACCACCAATAAGCCCACTCTCTTTAGGTGACAGAAATCTTTCTAAGTCCCGAATTTTCCAAAATTTTCAGCAGAGTTTCCTTTGTAAATTGGCCTATCCACCTGCCAGAGTCCAAACCATTCTAACAATACTTCCACAACTCAACAAGATATCACAATGTATTTCAACAACATTAAGTCTCAATACTATACGAATCATATTATCATAATTTATACTTGAACCTGCGATGTACCTGCTTAAATCATAACACATATCAAAATCACTTTAGTCTTCCTGAGTTTAAACTCGTTCCGCTACACATAAGGCACTTTACCTTCCAATTAAGAGGCGATGAAAATATTTCTCACGCCCATAGCTAGGGCTATATATCAAATCTCAATAAAGATCAATACCGATCGTATGAACTTCATAATACCGACTCGCAAAATTAATACCTTGGTGCTCAAGCCATAGACAAAGATCTGGCCTCAAGTCCTCCCGACTGGCCCAACATGAACTCATGGAGATTATATCTCGCCCCTCGTTCGAGGAAATCACAAGCCATAAGGCAATTACATTACTGAGCGCTCGATGCGTACACAGACGTGTGGAAGGAATTTCAAAATTATATCTCAAGCTGAATCAAGTACGCACGATAAGAATTCCAAGAAGTGTGGAGTGTTTCCTAAAGGTTCGCAGCCTCCCGAGGATAAGTATAGGCGTCCCCGTACCGATCCACAAGACTCTACTAACCGGCTCAAGACTCATGAGGCCTAGTAAACCTAGGCTCTGATACCAACTTGTCACGACCCCAAATCCGGTCGTGATGGCGCCCAGCACATTGCTAAGCCAGCCCGACCAATCAATATCAACAACGGAGCTAGAAGCTCTCTTTAACCCATTTAAGCATTTCAAAATATGAAACAATAGTAGTATTTATACCAACAGCGGGGAGATCAAGTCCCAAAATATACTAACTCCCATAGATCGAAGGGTCAAGAGTCATGAGCCTCTACTGAACATGAGTGTATAAAGGTTTACAAGATACCAAGTGCAAAAAGAAAAGTCAATACAAAATCTAGACAGTAAGAAGGAATATCGGGTCCTGCGGACTCTGCAGCTACCTCGTATATCCTACAGATGTCGCCTCGCACAGCTACTGGATCACTGCTGAGAGGTATCTGGATCTGCACACAAGGTGCAGGGAGTAAAATGAGTACTGCCAGACTCAGTGGTAATAAACAAGGGTAAGACAATGCAGATAAGAAATCCGCAATAAAGCACTATGTAAAGCTATAATCAGCTACCCTGTCACAGAATCAATATTCACTGTACCTGTACCAACAAATACCAATAAATAGCATAACAATTCTAGCGTATGTAGCTAAATGCAACGCAATGCACGATATGACCGCTACGGCGTGTAGCCCGACTCCAATTTTGGGTACCCGTGCTCACCGTGGGGGTTCAGACTCCGGAGGGGCTCCTACAGCCCAACCACATCTCATAGAGATATTCCCGTGGCGTGCAGTCCGATCCAACATATATCTCGCCGCGGCGCGTAGCCCGATCCACTACTAGTCGGCTAATATGCAGATACGGCAGCCTCGCAGGCTCAAAAGTAGTTTTTTTTTTTGAAAACTCTTTTATCATTTTTCAGCTGGAAAACAATAATATCAAGTTCCAGAGATTGGAAATAGCATGATAACAGAAATAGCCACGGACTAGTAGTAAACTAGCATGTCTATATGATAAGACAATGATAACGATCCTCGCGGGATCCAATAATTGGCTCACGGCCCACAAGTATACTCAACCGCCCAAGAAGGGGGTTTAACGGCTCGAGAATAGCCAATAATACAGTATCAACAGGTCGGACTAATACATATAGTCTCCAGTTCATGATCGACCCCGCACTCTCAAGAGTGTGCGTGTCTCGCCGCTATACAGCATCACAAAGTGGTATACCGGGGTTTCGAACCCGCCGGTCATCACCCACATCTATTACTCACCTCAATACGGCACGACGACTACTCCACAATGCCCTTGCCACGAGAATCAAGCTCCACACGCGTAGAATCTGATCAAATACAGTAGAAATACAACAAATTAGGCCAATGGGACGACACCCAATCAATACAACTCGATTTACATCAAAATTCCCAAAGTTGTCAAAACCCGTCTTTCGGTACGCTTGTCGAAAAATTACAAAAGTTACATATTCGGAGTCCTCATCTCGATACGAGTCTAGGCATATAAAATTTACCAAAATCGGACTCCATTTGCCCACTCAAATCGGTGTTTTTCTTCAATTTAGGCCTAGGGCTCAAACCCACCTTTAATCTTTAATTTACAGGGATTTAACCAAGGATTTCATGTTAAAATGATGTAATTAAGCCACAAAACTTACCTCCAACGAATCCCCGATGAATTACCAGCAATTCCCGTGAGTTTCTCTCTCTAGAACTCAAAAATGGCGTTTTGAGGTATGAAACCCGCGACTGGTTCTGTTCTGAACTTAAACTCACTGCCAGGCCAATTAACCCTACGCGATCGCAGCCTTTGGCACGCGATCGCGATGCACAAATCCCTGGGGCCTGATTTTTCCTCTACGCGATCGCAGCCTTTGGCACGCGATCGCAGTGAACAACAGAAGATCCCTACGCGATCGCAACTCCAGCCATGCGATCGCATTGCATCCGGACTTGACCTTACGCGATCGCGTGAACCCAATCGCGATCGCACTGCACAACCAGTCGACCTTACGTGATCGCATCACACCTCCCGCGATCGCGATGAACAAACTTTCCGGCCTCACTCCAATACTCTACACGATCGCAGTCTCACCCTTGCGATCGCAGAGCTTCCCAGTTTTACCCTACGCGATCGCATGCCCCAGGCTCGCGATCGCGATGAACAAAAATTCTCTGCAATTATTATGGAGGCCCCCGGGACCCCAACGAAAACCACCAACATACTCCAAAACACGATACGAACTTGTTCCAATCATAAAAACACCATCCTAAACATCAAAATCACCAATTACACACGGATTCAAGCCTAAATTCCTTAAAACTTTCCGAATTACGCATTCAATCAAAAACCCGACTAAACGACATTCGAATGACCTGAAATTTTGCAGGCACATCCAAAATCACCTAACGGAGCTACTGCAACTGTCGGAATTTCCATTCCGACCCTCGGATCAAAATCTCACCTACCGTTCGGGTTTCGCCAAAATTCAACCTTAGCCAATTCAAGCCTATTTCTACACCGGCCTCCAAATTCAATTCCGATCGCTCCCCTAAGTCACAAATCACCTCCCGGAACTAACCGAATTATTGAATCCGATTCCAATCCTTCTAACCAAATAGTCAACTCTAGGTTGACTTTCCTTATTCAAGTCTCCTTCAAAAAGGCTATATGCCTCATTTTCAATCCAAATCATTCCTAAATCACCCGATAGACCCTAAAATTGATATAAAAGCATAAAACATGTAATTGCAACATGACGGAGTGGTAAATTCCCGTAATGACGGGTCGGGTCGTTACACTTAGGAGGCAGACCTCTCCACTGAACACGCACAGAAAGATAACTCTTCGACCTCAATTGTCGAACCTGCCGGTCTAGAATGGCCACCGGCTCCTCCTCGTAAGATAGATCATTGTCCAATTGGACAATACTGAAGTCTAACACATGTGTGGGATCGCCGTGGTATCTCCGAAGCATAGATACGTGAAAAACCGGATGCACGGCTGATAAGCTAGGCGGCAAAGCTAATCTGTAAGCCACCCCTCCCACTCTGTCTAGAATCTCAAATGGACCAATATACCTAGGGCTGAGCTTGCCCTTCTTCCCGAACCTCATCACGCCTTTCATAGGCGACACTCGGAGCAATACTCGTTCACCAACCATGAAATCCACATCTCGAACTTTACGATCTGCATAAGTCTTCTGCCTGGACTGAGCTGAACGCAATCTCTCCTGAATAGTCTTGACCTTATCCAAGGCCTCCTCGACTAAGTCTGTACCCAACAACCGAGCCTCTCCCGGTTCAAACCATCCAACCGGTGATCGACATCGCCTACCATACAACGCCTCATACGGAGCCATCCGGATGCTAGATTGGTAACTGTTATTGTAGGCGAAACTCTGCTAATGGTAGAAACCGGTCCCACGAGCCTCCGAAATCAATAACACAGGCTCGAAGCATGTCCTCAAGAATCCGAATAGTCCTCTCGGACCGGCCATCCATCTAAGGATGAAATGCCGTACTCAACCGAACCTCGGGTGCCTAACTCCGCAGGACCGCTCTCCGTAACCGCGAGGTAAACCGCGTACCCGATCGTAGATAGTAGATATCGGCACTCTACGGAGACGAACAATCTACCTAATGTAAACCTCCGCTAACCTCTCCGACGAGTAGGAGACAGATATCGGAATAAAGTGTGCTGACTTGGTCAACCTATCAACAATGACCCAAATAGCATCAAATTTCCTCCAAGTCAAAGGAAGTCCAATAACGAAGTCCATAGTGATCCGCTCCCATTTCCACTCGGGAATTTCGATCCTCTGGAATACACCACTAGGTCTCTGGTGCTCATATTTCACCTGCTGACAATTTAAACACCGAGCGACATACGCAACGATATCTTTCTTCATTCCGCGCCACCAATAATGTTGCCACAAGTCCTGGTACATCTTCGCGGTGCCTATGTGAATGGAATACCGTGAACCGTGGGCCTCCACTAAGATCAACTCTCGAATCCCTTCGACATTGGGCACACAAACTCGACCCTGCAATTTCAATACCCCATCATCATCTAGACTTACCTGTGTGGCACCTCCCCGCTGTACTGTATCTCTCAACTCACGCAAATGAGGATCATCAAATTGCCTCTCACGGATACGCTCTAATAAAGAAGAACGAGCGACTGTGCAGGCTAACACCCTGCTAGGCTCAGAAATGTCTAATCTCACGAACCGGTTGGCTAAGGCCTGGACATCTTGAGCTAATGGTCTCTGACTGACCGGAATGTATGCAAGACTACCCATGCCGGCATACTTTCTACTCAATGCATCGGCCACCACATTGGCCTTACCTGGGTGATATAAGATAGTAACATCATAGTCTTTTAGCAACTCTAACCATCTCCGCTGTCGTAGATTCAATTCCTTTTGCTTGAACAAGTACTGTAGGCTTTTGTGATCAGTGTACACCTCACATGTCACACCATATAGATAATGCCTCCGCTTGATCAAACAAACGAAAACAGTCAAGTGATGCAGATCTTTAAGGCATGAACTACTGCTGCTAACTCTAACTGCCTCGAAGCATAAGCGATAACCTTACCATCCTGCATCAATACCGCTCCAAGCCCTGTACGAGATGCGTCACAATAAATTGTATAAGGCCCTGCACATGTAGGTAGTATCAACACAGGTGCGGTGGTCAAGGCTGTCTTGAGCTTCTGAAAGCTCGCCTCACACTCCTCTGACCACTGGAACTGGACACCCTTCTGGGTCAACCTGGTCATCGGGGCTGCAATAGAAGAAAACCCCTCTCCAAATCGACGGTAGTAACCTTCTAATCGCAAGAAACTCCGTATCTCAGTCACTGAAGCTGGTCGAGGCCAATTATGGACTTCCTCAATCTTCTTTGGGTCTACCTGAATACCTTCCACTGATACAATGTGACCCAGAAATGCTACCGAACTCAGCTAGAACTCACATTTAGAAAATTTGGCATATAGCTGGTTATCTTTTAGAGTCTGAAGAACCACTCTGAGGTGCTGCTCGTGCTCTTCCTGGCTGCGGGAGTACACCAGGATGTCATCTATGAAGACTATCACGAACGGATCTAAGTAAGGCTTGAATACCCGATTCATCAACTCCATGAATGCTGCTGGGGCATTGGTCAACCCGAAGGACATGACCAAGAACTCATAATGCCCATATCTAGAGCGAAAGGCTGTCTTAGGAATGTCAGCCGCTCTGATCTTCAGCTGATGGTAGCCTGACCTCAAGTCTATCTTAGAAA